>CAKAJE020001649.1:0-70710 GCA_916610135.2 Macropis europaea | reverse complement strand
CTGAATTCTTATATTAACCAAAATATAAAATGATCTAATCGGGTCTCTGATTGCCCTATCATAGAAGGCTAATAGTGCATTTTGCTCGCTATTCCACGCGCTTTAAGATGCCGGCTAGCCCAGTAGGCTATCTGAAATAGGAGTGACGTAAATTGAACAAATGTGATAGGATTACTCTTAATTCTTTTATTAACCATAATGTAATATGATCTAATCGGGTCTCTGTTTGCCTTACCCTAGAAGTTTAATAGTGCATTTTACTCGCCATTTCATCCGCTTTGAGATGCCGCTTAGCCCAATACGCTATCTGAAATAGGAGCGACGTAAATCGAACAAATGTGATAGAATTTCGTTGAATTCTTAAATTAACCATAATATACAATGATCTAATCGGGTCTCTGTTCGCCCTAGCCTAGACGTTTAATAGTGCATTTTATTCGCCATTTCATGCGCTTTGAGATGCCGCTTAGCCCAATACGCTATCTGGAATTGGAGCGACGTAAATTGAACAAACGTGATAGGATTTCGCTGAATTCTTATATTAACCAAAATATAAAATGATCTAATCGGGTCTCTGATTGCCCTATCATAGAAGGCTAATACTGCATTTTACTCGCTTTTCCACGCGCATTAAGATGCCGGCTAGCCCAGTAGGCTATCTGAAATAGGAGTGACGTAAATTGAACAAATGTAATAGAATTTCCGTGAATTCTTATATTAACCATAATGTAAAATGATCTAATCGGGTCTCTGTTCGCCTTACCATAGAAGTCTAATGGTGCATTTCACTCGCCATTTCATGCGCTTTGAGATGCCGCTTAGCCCAATACGCTATCTGAAATAGGAGCGACGTAAGTTGAACAAATGTGATAGAATTTCGCTGAATTCTTTTATTAACCATAATGTAAAATGATCTGATCGGGTCTCTGTTCGCCCTAGCCTAGAAGTTTTATAGTGAATTTTATTCGCCACTTCATGCGCTTTGAGATGCCGCTTAGCCGAATACGCTACCTGAAATAGGAGCGACGTAAATTGAACAAATGTGATACAATTTCCCTGAAATCTTATATTAAACAAAATATAAAATGATCTAATCGGGTCTCTGATTGCCCTACCATAGAAGTTTATTAGAGCATTTTACTCGCCATTCCACGCGCTTTAAGATGCCGCTAAGCCCAATACGCTATCTGGAATAGGAGCGACGTAAATTGAACAAACGTGATAGGATTTCGCTGAATTCTTATATTAACCAAAATATAAAATGATCTAATCGGGTCTCTGATTGCCCTACCCTAGAAGTTTAATAGTGCATTTCAATCGTCATTTCATGCGCTTTGAGATGCCGCTTAGCCCAATACGCAATCTGAAATAGGAGCGACGTAAATTGAACAAATGTGATAGAATTTCGCTGAATTCTTATATTAACCAAAATATAAAATGATCTAATCGGCTCTCTGATTGCCCTATCATAGAAGTTTAGTAGTGCATTTTACTCGCCCTTCCACGCGATTTAAGATGCCGCCCAGCCCAGTACGCTATCTGAAATAGGAGCGACGTAAGTTGAACAAATGTGATAGCATTTCGCTGAATTCTTTTATTAACCATAATGTTAAATGATCTAATCGGGTCTCTCTTCGCCCTAGCGTAGAAGCTTAATAGTGCATTTTACACGCCATTTCATGCGCTTTGAGATGCCGCTTAGCCCAATACGCTATCTGAAATAGGAGCGACCTAAATTGAACAAATGTGATAGAATTTCGCTGAATTCTTATATTAACCAAAATATAAAATGATCTAATCGGGTCTCTGATTGCCCTACCCTAGAAGTTTAATAGTGGATTTTGCTCGACATTTCATGCGCATTGAGATGCCGCATAGCCCAGTACGCTATCTGAACTAGGAGCGACGTAAGTTGAACAAAAGTGATAGAATTTCGCTGAATCCTTATATTAACCAAAATATAAAATGATCTGATCGGGTCTCTGATTGCCCTACCATAGAAGTTTAGTATAGCATTTTACTCGCCATTCCACGCGCTTTAAGATGCCGCGTAGCCCAATACGCTATCTGAAATGGGAGCGACGTAAATTGAACAAATGTGATAGAATTTCGCTGAATTCTTAAATTAACCATAACATATAATGATCTAATCGAGTCTCTGTTCGCCCTACCCTAGAAGTTTAATAGTGCATTTCACTCGACATTTCATGCGCTTTGAGATGCCGCTTAGCCCAATAAGCTATCTGAAATAGGAGCGACGTAAATTGAACAAATGTGATAGAATTTCCCTGAAATCTTATATTGAACAAAATATAAAATGATCTAATTGGGGCTCTGATTGCCCTATCATAGAAGTTTAGTAGAGCATTTTACTCGCCATTCCACGTGCTTTAAGATGTCGCCTAGCCCAGTACGCTATCTGAAATAGGAGCGACGTAAGTTGAACAAATGTGATAGAATTTCGCTGAATTCTTATATTAACCAAAATATAAAATGATCTAATCGGGTCTCTGATTGCCCTATCATAGAAGATTAATAGTGCATTTTACTCGCCATTCCACGCGCTTTAAGATGCCGCCAAGCCCAGTATGCTATCTGAAATAGGAACGACGTAAATTGAACAAATGTGATAGAATTTTGCTGAATTCTTAAATTAACCATAATATAAAATGATCTAATCGGGTCTCTGATTGCCCTACCCTAGAAGTTTAATAGTGCATTTTACTCGTCATTTCATGCGCTTTGAGATGCCGCTTAGCCCAATAAGCTGTCTGAAATAGGAGCGACGTAAATTGAACAAATGTGATAGAATTACGCTGAATTCTTATATTAACCGTAATATAAAATGATCTAATCGGCTCTCTGATTGCCCTATCATAGAAGTTTAGTAGTGCATTTTACTCGCCATTCCACGCGCTTTAAGATGCCGCCTAGCCCAGTATGCTATCTGAAATAGGAGCGACGTAAGTTGAACAAATGTGATAGAATTACGCTGAATTCTTATATTAACCGTAATATAAAATGATCTAATCGGGTCTCCGTTTGCCTTATCCTAGAAGTTTAATAGTGCATTTTACTCGCCATTTCATGCGCATTGAGATGCCGGTTAGCCCAATACGCTATCTGAAATAGGAGCGACATAAATTGAACAAATGTGATAGAGTTTCGCTGAATTCTTAAATTAACCATAATATAAAATGATCTTATCGGGTCTCAGTTTGCCCTACCCTAGAAGTTTAACAGTGCATTTTACTCGCCATTTCTTGCGCTTTGAGATGCCGCTTAGCCCAACACGCTATCTGAAATATCAGCGACGTAAATTGAACAAATGTGATAGAATTACGCTGAATTCTTATATTAACCGTAATATAAAATGATCTGATCGGGTCTCTGTTTGCCTTATCCTAGAAGTTCAGTAGTGCATTTCACTCGTCATTCAATGCGCTTTGAGATGCCGCTTAGCCCAATAAGCTATCTGAAATAGGAGCGACGTAAATTGAACAAATGTGATAGAATTTTTCTCAATTCTTAAATAAACCATAATATGAAATGATCTAATCGGGTCTCTGTTTGGCTTACCCTAGAAGTTTAACAGTGCATTTTAGTCGCCATTTCATGCGCTTTGAGATGCCGCTTAGCCCAATACGCTATCTGAAATAGTAGCGACGTAAATTGAACAAACGTGATAGAATTTCCCTGAATTCTTATATTAACCTTAATGTAAAATGATCTAATCGGTTCTCTGTTCGCCCTAGCCGAGAAGTTTAATAGTGCATTTTATTCGCCATTTCATGCGCTTTGAGATGCCGCTTAGCCCAATACGCTATCTGGAATTAGAGCGACGTAAATTGAACAAACGTGATAGGATTTCGCTGAATTCTTAAATTAACCAAAATATAAAATGATCTAATCGGGTCTCTGATTGCCCTATCATAGAAGGCTAATAGTGCATTTTGCTCGCTATTCCACGCGCTTTAAGATGCCGGCTAGCCCAGTAGGCTATCTGAAATAGGAGTGACGTAAATTGAACAAATGTGATAGAATTACTCTTAATTCTTTTATTAACCATAATGTAATATGATCTAATCGGGTCTCTGTTTGCCTTACCCTAGAAGTTTAATAGTGCATTTTACTCGCCATTTCATCCGCTTTGAGATGCCGCTTAGCCCAATACGCTATCTGAAATAGGAGCGACGTAAATCGAACAAATGTGATAGAATTTCGTTGAATTCTTAAATTAACCATAATATACAATGATCTAATCGGGTCTCTGTTCGCCCTAGCCTAGACGTTTAATAGTGCATTTTATTCGCCATTTCATGCGCTTTGAGATGCCGCTTAGCCCAATACGCTATCTGGAATTGGAGCGACGTAAATTGAACAAACGTGATAGGATTTCGCTGAATTCTTATATTAACTAAAATATAAAATGATCTAATCGGGTCTCTGATTGCCCTATCATAGAAGGCTAATAGTGCATTTTACTCGCTTTTCCACGCGCTTTAAGATGCCGGCTAGCCCAGTAGGCTATCTGAAATAGGAGTGACGTAAATTGAACAAATGTAATAGAATTTCCGTGAATTCTTATATTAACCTTAATGTAAAATGATCTAATCGGGTCTCTGTTCGCCTTACCATAGAAGTCTAATGGTGCATTTCACTCGCCATTTCATGCGCTTTGAGATGCCGCTTAGCCCAATACGCTATCTGAAATAGGAGCGACGTAAGTTGAACAAATGTGATAGAATTTCGCTGAATTCTTTTATTAACCATAATGTAAAATGATCTGATCGGGTCTCTGTTCGCCCTAGCCTAGAAGTTTAATAGTGAATTTTATTCGCCACTTCATGCGCTTTGAGATGCCGCTTAGCCGAATACGCTATCTGAAGTAGGAGCGACGTAAATTGAACAAATGTGATACAATTTCCCTGAAATCTTATATTAAACAAAATATAAAATGATCTAATCGGGTCTCTGATTGCCCTACCATAGAAGTGTAGTAGAGCATTTTACTCGCCATTCCACGCGCTTTAAGATGCCGCTAAGCCCAATACGCTATCTGGAATAGGAGCGACGTAAATTGAACAAACGTGATAGGATTTCGCTGAATTCTTATATTAACCAAAATATAAAATGATCTGATCGGGTCTCTGATTGCCGTACCCTAGAAGTTTAATCGTGCATTTCACTCGCCATTTCATGCGCTTTGAGATGCCGCTTAGCCCAATAAGCTATCTGAAATAGGAGCGACGTAAATTGAACAAATGTGATAGAATTTCCCTGAAATCTTATATTGAACAAAATATAAAATGATCTAATTGGGGCTCTGATTGCCCTATCAAAGAAGTTTAGTAGAGCATTTTACTCGCCATTCCACGTGCTTTAAGATGTCGCCTAGCCCAGTACGCTATCTGAAATAGGAGCGACGTAAGTTGAACAAATGTGATAGAATTACGCTGAATTCTTATATTAACCGTAATATAAAATGATCTAAGCGGGTCTCTGTTTGAATTATCCTAGAAGTTTGACAGTGCATTTCACTCGCCATTTCATGCGCTTTGAGATGCCGCTTAGCCCAATACGCTATCTGAAATAGGAGCGACGTAAATTGAACAAATGTGATAGAATTTCGCTGAATCCTTATATTAACCAAAATATAAAATGATCTAATCGGGTCTCTGATTGCCCTATCATAGAAGTTTAATAGTGCATTTTACTCGTCATTTCATGCGCTTTAAGATGACGCTTAGCCCTGTAACCTATCTGAAATAGGAGCGATGTAAATTGAACAAATGTGATAGAATTCCGCTGAATCCTAATATTAACCAAAATATAAAATGATCTAATCGGGTCTCTTATTGCCCTATCATAGAAGTTTCATAGGGTATTTTACTCGCCATTCCACGCGCTTTAAGATGCCGCCTAGCCCAGTACGCTATCTGAAATAGGAAGGACGTAAATTGAACAAGTGTGATAGAATTTCGTTGAATTCTTAAATTAACCATAATATAAAATGATCAAATCGGGTCTCTGTCTGCCATACCCTAGAAGTTTAATAGTGCATTTTATTCGCCATTTCATGCGCTTTGAGATGCCGCTTAGCCCAATACGCTATCTGAAATATCAGCGACGTAAATTGAACAAATGTGATAGAATTTCGCTGAATTCTTATATTAACCTTAATGTAAAATGATCTAATCGGGTCTCTGTTCGCCCTACCCTAGAAGTCTGATAGTGCGTTTCTCTCGTCATTTCATGCGCTTTAAGATGCCGCTTAGCCCTGTAACCTATCTGAAATAGGAGCGATGTAAATTGAACAAATGTGATAGAATTCCGCTGAATCCTTATATTAACCAAAATATAAAATGATCTAATCGGGTCTCTTATTGCCCTATCATAGAAGTTTCATAGGGTATTTTACTCGCCATTCCACGCGCTTTAAGATGCCGCCTAGCCCAGTACGCTATCTGAAATAGGAAGGACGTAAATTGAACAAGTGTGATAGAATTTCGTTGAATTCTTAAATTAACCATAATATAAAATGATCAAATCGGGTCTCTGTCTGCCATACCCTAGAAGTTTAATACTGCATTTTATTCGCCATTTCATGCGCTTTGAGATGCCGCTTAGGCCAATACGCTATCTGAAATATCAGCGACGTAAATTGAACAAATGTGATAGAATATCGCTGAATTCTTATATTAACCTTAATGTAAAATGATCTAATCGGGTCTCTGTTCGCCCTACCCTAGAAGTTTGATAGTGCATTTCTCTCGTCATTTCATGCGCTTTAAGATGCCGCTTAGCCCTGTAACCTATCTGAAATAGGAGCGATGTAAATTGAACAAATGTGATAGAATTTCCCTGAAGTCTTATATTAAACAAAATATAAAATGATCTAATCGGGTCTCTGATTGCCCTATCATAGAAGTTTAGAAGTGCATTTTACTCGCCATTCCACGCGCTTTAAGATGCCGCCTAGCCCAGTACGCTATCTAAAATAGGAGCGACGTAAGTTGAACAAATGTGATACAATTACGCTTAATTCTTATATTAACCGTAATATAAAATGACCTAATCGGGTCTCAGTTTGCCTTATCCTAGAAGTTTAGTATTGCATTTTACTCGCCATTTCATGCGCTTTGAGATGCCGCTTATCCAAATACGCTATCTGAAATAGGAGCGACGTAAATTGAACAAATGTGATAGAATTTCGCTGAATTCTTAAATTAACTATAATATAAAATGATCTAATCGGGTCACTGATTGCCCTATCATAGAAGTTTAATAGTGCATTTTACTCGACATTCCACGCGCTTTAAGTTGCCGCCTAGCCCAGTACGCTATCTGAAATAGGAGCGACGTAAATTGGACAAATGTGATAGAATTTTGCTGAATTCTTAAATTAACCATAATATAAAATGATCTAATCGGGTCTCTGTTTGTCCTACCCTAGAAGTTTAATAGTGCATTTTACTCGCCATTTCATGCGCATTGAGATGCCGCCTAGCCCAATACGCTATCTGAAATAGGAGCGACGTAAATTGAACAAACGTGATAGGATTTCCCTGAATTCTTATATTAACCTTAATGTTAAATGATGTAATCGGTTCTCTGTTCGCCCTACCCTAGAAGTTTAATAGTGCCTTTCACTCGTCATTTCATGCGCTTTGAGATGCCGCTTAGCCCAATACGCTATCTGAAATAGTAGCGACGTAAATTGAACAAACGTGATACAATTTCCCTGAATTCTTATATTAACCTTAATGTAAAATGATCTAATCGGTTCTCTGTTCGCCCTACCCTAGAAGTTTAATAGTGCATTTTACTCGACATTTCATGCGCTTTGAGATGCCTCTCAGCCCAATACGCTATCTGAAATAGGAGCGACGTAAATTGAACAAATGTGATAGAATTTCCCTGAATTCTTATATTAACCGTAATATAAAATGATCTAATCGGGTCTCCGTTTGCCTTATCCTAGAAGTTTAATAGTGCATTTTACTCGCCATTTCATGCGCATTGAGATGCCGGTTAGCCCAATACGCTATCTGAAATAGGAGCGACATAAATTGAACAAATGTGATAGAGTTTCGCTGAATTCTTAAATTAACCATAATATAAAATGATCTTATCGGGTCTCAGTTTGCCCTACCCTAGAAGTTTAATAGTGCATTTTACTCGCCATTTCTTGCGCTTTGAGATGCCGCTTAGCCCAACACGCTATCTGAAATATCAGCGACGTAAATTGAACAAATGTGATAGAATTACGCTGAATTCTTATATTAACCGTAATATAAAATGATCTGATCGGGTCTCTGTTTGCCTTATCCTAGAAGTTCAGTAGTGCATTTCACTCGTCATTCAATGCGCTTTGAGATGCCGCTTAGCCCAATAAGCTATCTGAAATAGGAGCGACGTAAATTGAACAAATGTGATAGAATTTTTCTCAATTCTTAAATAAACCATAATATGAAATGATCTAATCGGGTCTCTGTTTGCCTTACCCTAGAAGTTTAACAGTGCATTTTAGTCGCCATTTCATGCGCTTTGAGATGCCGCTTAGCCCAATACGCTATCTGAAATAGTAGCGACGTAAATTGAACAAACGTGATAGAATTTCCCTGAATTCTTATATTAACCTTAATGTAAAATGATCTAATCGGTTCTCTGTTCGCCCTACCCTAGAAGTTAAATAGTGCCTTTCACTCGTCATTTCATGCGCTTTGAGATGCCGCTTAGCCCAATACGCAATCTGAAATAGGAGCGACGTAAATTGAACAAATGTGATAGAATTTCGCTGAATTCTTATATTAACCAAAATATAAAATGATCTAATCGGGTCTCTGATTGCCCTATCATAGAAGTTTAGTAGTGCATTTTACTCGCCCTTCCACGCGATTTAAGATGCCGCCCAGCCCAGTACGCTATCTGAAATAGGAGCGACGTAAGTTGAACAAATGTGATAGCATTTCGCTGAATTCTTTTATTAACCATAATGTTAAATGATCTAATCGGGTCTCTCTTCGCCCTAGCGTAGAAGCTTAATAGTGCATTTTACACGCCATTTCATGCGCTTTGAGACGCCGCTTAGCCCAATACGCTATCTGAAATAGGAGCGACGTAAATTGAACAAATGTGATAGAATTTCGCTGAATTCTTATATTAACCAAAATATAAAATGATCTAATCGGGTCTCTGATTGCCCTACCCTAGAAGTTTAATAGTGCCTTTCACTCGTCATTTCATGCGCTTTGAGATGCCGCTTAGCCCAATACGCTATCTGAAATAGTAGCGACGTAAATTGAACAAACGTGATACAATTTCCCTGAATTCTTATATTAACCTTAATGTAAAATGATCTAATCGGGTCTTTGTTCGCCCAACCCTAGAAGTTTAATAGTGCCTTTCACTCGTCATTTCATGCGCTTTGAGATGCCGCTTAGCCCAATACGCTATCTGAAATAGTAGCGACGTATATTGAACAAACGTGATAGAATTTCCCTGAATTCTTATATTAACCTTAATGTAAAATGATCTAATCGGTTCTCTGTTCGCCCTACCCTAGAAGTTTAATAGTGCATTTTACTCGACATTTAATGCGCTTTGAGATGCCTCTTAGCCCAATACGCTATCTGAAATAGGAGCGACGTAAATTGAACAAGTGTGATAGAATTTCGTTGAATTCTTAAATTAACCATAATATAAAATGATCTAATCGGATCTCTGTTTGCAATACCCTAGATGTTTGATAGTGCATTTTGCTCGCCATTTAATGCGCTTTGAGATCCCGCGTAGCCCAATACGCTATCTGAAATAGGAGCGACGTAAATTGAACAAATGTGATAGAATTTCCCTGAAATCTTATATTAAACAAAATATAAAATGATCTAATCGGGACTCCGATTGCCCTATCATAGAAGTTTAGTACTGCATTTTACTCGCCATTCCACGCGCTTTAAGATGCCGCCTAGCCCAGTACGCTATCTGAAATAGGAACGACGTAAATTGAACAAATGTGATAGAATTTTGCTGAATTCTTAAATTAACCATGATATAAAATGATCTAATCGGGTCTCTGTTTGCCATACCCTAGAAGTTTAATAGTGGATTTTGCTCGCCATTTCATGCGCTTTGAGATGCCGCTTAGCCCAATACGCTATCTGAAATAGGAGCGACGTAAATTGAACAAATGTGATAGAATTTCCCTGAATTCTTATATTAACCTTAATGTAAAATGATCTAATCGGGTCTCTGTTCGCCCTACCCTAGAAGTTGAATAGTGCATTTCACTCGCCATTTCATGCGCTTTGAGATGCCGCATAGCCCAGTACGCTATCTGCAATATGAACGACGTAAATTGAACAAATGTGATAGAATTTTGCTGAATTCTTAAATTAACCATAATATAAAATGATCTAATCGGGTCTCTGTTCGCCCTAGCCGAGAAGTTTAATAGTGCATTTTATTCGCCATTTCATGCGCTTTGAGATGCCGCTTAGCCCAATACGCTATCTGGAATTGGAGCGACGTAAATTGAACAAACGTGATAGGATTTCGCTGAATTCTTATATTAACCAAAATATAAAATGATCTAATCGGGTCTCTGATTGCCCTATCATAGAAGGCTAATAGTGCATTTTGCTCGCTATTCCACGCGCTTTAAGATGCCGGCTAGCCCAGTAGGCTATCTGAAATAGGAGTGACGTAAATTGAACAAATGTGATAGAATTATTCTTAATTCTTTTATTAACCATAATGTAATATGATCTAATCGGGTCTCTGTTTGCCTTACCCTAGAAGTTTAATAGTGCATTTTACTCGCCATTTCATCCGCTTTGAGATGCCGCTTAGCCCAATACGCTATCTGAAATAGGAGCGACGTAAATCGAACAAATGTGATAGAATTTCGTTGAATTCTTAAATTAACCATAATATACAATGATCTAATCGGGTCTCTGTTCGCCCTAGCCTAGACGTTTAATAGTGCATTTTATTCGCCATTTCATGCGCTTTGAGATGCCGCTTAGCCCAATACGCTATCTGGAATTGGAGCGACGTAAATTGAACAAACGTGATAGGATTTCGCTGAATTCTTATATTAACCAAAATATAAAATGATCTAATCGGGTCTCTGATTGCCCTATCATAGAAGGCTAATAGTGCATTTTACTCGCTTTTCCACGCGCTTTAAGATGCCGGCTAGCCCAGGAGGCTATCTGAAATAGGCGTGACGTAAATTGAACAAATGTAATAGAATTTCCGTGAATTCTTATATTAACCTTAATGTAAAATGATCTAATCGGGTCTCTGTTCGCCTTACCATAGAAGTCTAATGGTGCATTTCACTCGCCATTTCATGCGCTTTGAGATGCCGCTTAGCCCAATACGCTATCTGAAATAGGAGCGACGTAAGTTGAACAAATGTGATAGAATTTCGCTGAATTCTTTTATTAACCATAATGTAAAATGATCTGATCGGGTCTCTGTTCGCCCTAGCCTAGAAGTTTTATAGTGAATTTTATTCGCCACTTCATGCGCTTTCAGATGCCGCTTAGCCGAATACGCTATCTGAAATAGGAGCGACGTAAATTGAACAAATGTGATACAATTTCCCTGAAATCTTATATTAAACAAAATATAAAATGATCTAATCGGGTCTCTGATTGCCCTACCATAGAAGTTTAGTAGAGCATTTTACTCGCCATTCCACGCGCTTTAAGATGCCGCTAAGCCCAATACGCTATCTGGAATAGGAGCGACGTAAATTGAACAAACGTGATAGGATTTCGCTGAATTCTTATATTAACCAAAATATAAAATGATCTAATCGGGTCTCTGATTGCCCTACCCTAGAAGTTTAATAGTGCATTTCAATCGTCATTTCATGCGCTTTGAGATGCCGCTTAGCCCAATACGCAATCTGAAATAGGAGCGACGTAAATTGAACAAATGTGATAGAATTTCGCTGAATTCTTATATTAACCAAAATATAAAATGATCTAATCGGCTCTCTGATTGCCCTATCATAGAAGTTTAGTAGTGCATTTTACTCGCCCTTCCACGCGATTTAAGATGCCGCACAGCCCAGTACGCTATCTGAAATAGGAGCGACGTAAGTTGAACAAATGTGATAGCATTTCGCTGAATTCTTTTATTAACCATAATGTTAAATGATCTAATCGGGTCTCTCTTCGCCCTAGCGTAGAAGCTTAATAGTCTATTTTACACGCCATTTCATGCGCTTTGAGATGCCGCTTAGCCCAATACGCTATCTGAAATAGGAGCGACGTAAATTGAACAAATGTGATAGAATTTCGCTGAATTCTTATATTAACCAAAATATAAAATGATCTAATCGGGTCTCTGATTGCCCTACCCTAGAAGTTTAATAGTGCATTTTACTCCCCATTTCATGCACCTTGAGATGCCGCTTATCCCAATACGCTATCTGAAATAGGAGCGACGTAAATTGAACAAATGTGATAGAATTTGCGTGAATTCTTATATTAACCTTAATGTAAAATGATCTAATCGGGTCTTTGTTCGCCCAACCCTAGAAGTTTAATAGTGCCATTCACTCGTCATTTCATGCGCTTTGAGATGCCGCTTAGCCCAATACGCTATCTGAAATAGTAGCGACGTATATTGAACAAACGTGATAGAATTTCGCTGAATTCTTTTATTAACCATAATGTAAAATGATCTGATCGGGTCTCTGTTCGCCCTAGCCTAGAAGTTTAATAGTGCATTTTATTCGCCACTTCATGCGCTTTGAGATGCCGCTTAGCCGAATACGCTATCTGAAATAGGAGCGACGTAAATTGAACAAATGTGATAGAATTTCGCTGAATCCTTATATTAACCAAAATATAAAATGATCTAATCGGGTCTCTGATTGCCCTATCATAGAAGTTTAATAGTGCATTTTAGTCGCCATTCCACGCGCTTTAAGATGACGCCTAGCCCAGTACGCTATCTGAAATAGGAGCGACGTAAATTGAACAAATGTGATAGAATTTCGCTGAATTCTTATATTAACCTTAATGTAAAATGATCTAATCGGGTCTCTGTTCGCCCTACCCTAGAAGTTTGATAGTGCATTTCTCTCGTCATTTCATGCGCTTTAAGATGCCGCTTAGCCCTGTAACCTATCTGAAATAGGAGCGATGTAAATTGAACAAATGTGATAGAATTTCGCTGAATCCTTATATTAACCAAAATATAAAATGATCTAATCGGGTCTCTTATTGCCCTATCATAGAAGTTTCATAGGGTATTTTACTCGCCATTCCACGCGCTTTAAGATGCCGCCTAGCCCAGTACGCTATCTGAAATAGGAAGGACGTAAATTGCACAAGTGTGATAGAATTTCGCTGAATTCTTAAATTAACCATAATATAAAATGATCAAATCGGGTCTGTGTCTGCTATACCCTAGAAGTTTAATAGTGCATTTTATTCGCCATTTCATGCGCTTTGAGATGCCGCTTAGCCCAATACGCTATCTGAAATAGGAGCGACGTAAATTGAACAAATGTGATAGAATTTCGCTGAATCCTTATATTAACCAAAATATAAAATGATCTAATCGGGTCTCTGATTGCCCTATCATAGAAGTTTAATAGTGCATTTTACTCGCCATTCCACGCGCTTTAAGATGACGCCTAGCCCAGTACGCTATCTGAAATAGGAGCGACGTAAATTGAACAAATGTGATAGAATTTCGCTGAATTCTTATATTAACCTTAATGTAAAATGATCTAATCGGGTCTCTGTTCGCCCTACCCTAGAAGTTTGATAGTGCATTTCTCTCGTCATTTCATGCGCTTTAAGATGCCGCTTAGCCCTGTAACCTATCTGAAATAGGAGCGATGTAAATTGAACAAATGTGATAGAATTCCGCTGAATCCTTATATTAACCAAAATATAAAATGATCTAATCGGGTCTCTTATTGCCCTATCATAGAAGTTTCATAGGGTATTTTACTCGCCATTCCACGCGCTTTAAGATGCCGCCTAGCCCAGTACGCTATCTGAAATAGGAAGGACGTAAATTGAACAAGTGTGATAGAATTTCGTTGAATTCTTAAATTAACCATAATATAAAATGATCAAATCGGGTCTCTGTCTGCCATACCCTAGAAGTTTAATAGTGCATTTTATTCGCCATTTCATGCGCTTTGAGATGCCGCTTAGGCCAATACGCTATCTGAAATATCAGCGACGTAAATTGAACAAATGTGATAGAATTTCGCTGAATTCTTATATTAACCTTAATGTAAAATGATCTAATCGGGTCTCTGTTCGCCCTACCCTAGAAGTTTGATAGTGCATTTCTCTCGTCATTTCATGCGCTTTAAGATGCCGCTTAGCCCTGTAACCTATCTGAAATAGGAGCGATGTAAATTGAACAAATGTGATAGAATTTCCCTGAAGTCTTATATTAAACAAAATATAAAATGATCTAATCGGGTCTCTGATTGCCCTATCATAGAAGTTTAGAAGTGCATTTTACTCGCCATTCCACGCGCTTTAAGATGCCGCCTAGCCCAGTACGCTATCTAAAATAGGAGCGACGTAAGTTGAACAAATGTGATAGAATTACGCTTAGTTCTTATATTAACCGTAATATAAAATGACCTAATCGGGTCTCAGTTTGCCTTATCCTAGAAGTTTAGTATTGCATTTTACTCGCCATTTCATGCGCTTTGAGATGCCGCTTATCCAAATACGCTATCTGAAATAGGAGCGACGTAAATTGAACAAATGTGATAGAATTTCGCTGAATTCTTAAATTAACTATAATATAAAATGATCTAATCGGGTCACTGATTGCCCTATCATAGAAGTTTAATAGTGCATTTTACTCGACATTCCACGCGCTTTAAGTTGCCGCCTAGCCCAGTACGCTATCTGAAATAGGAGCGACGTAAATTGAACAAATGTGATAGAATTTTGCTGAATTCTTAAATTAACCATAATATAAAATGATCTAATCGGGTCTCTGTTTGTCCTACCCTAGAAGTTTAATAGTGCATTTTACTCGCCATTTCATGCGCATTGAGATGCCGCCTAGCCCAATACGCTATCTGAAATAGGAGCGACGTAAATTGAACAATTGTGATAGAATTTCCCTGAATTCTTATATTAACCCAAATATAAAATGATCTAATCGGGTCTCTGATAGCCCTATCATAGACGTTTAATAGTGCATTTTACTCGCCATTCCACGCGCTTTAAGATGCCGCCTAGCCCAGTATGCTGTCTGAAATAGGAGCGACGTAGTTGAACAAATGTGATAGAATTACGCTGAATTCTTGTATTAACCGTAATATAAAATGATCTAATCGGGTCTCTGTTTGCCTTATCCTAGAAGTTTAATAGTGCATTTTACTCGCCATTTCATGCGCATTGAGATGCCGCTTAGCCCAATACGCCATCTGAAATAGGAGCGACATAAATTGAACAAATGTGATAGAGTTTCGCTGAATTCTTAAATTAACCATAATATAAAATGATCTTATCGGGTCTCTGTTTGCCGTACCCTAGAAGTTTAATAGTGCATTTTACTCGCCATTTCTTGCGCTTTGAGATGCCGCTTAGCCCAATACGCTATCTCAAATATCAGCGACGTAAATTGAACAAATGTGATAGAATTACGCTGAATTCTTATATTAACCGTAATATAAAATGATCTGATCGGGTCTCTGTTTGCCCAATCCTAGAAGTTTCGTAGTGCATTTCACTCGTCATTTCATGCGCTTTGAGATGCCGCTTAGCCCAATAAGCTATCTGAAATAGGAGCGACGTAAATTATAACAAATGTGATAGAATTTTTCTGAATTCTTAAATAAACCATAATATGAAATGATCTAATCGGGTCTCTGTTTGCCCTACCCTAGAAGGTTAACAGTGCATTTTGCTCGACATTTCATGCGCTTTGAGATGCCGCTTAGCCCAATACGCTATCTGAAATAGGAGCGACGTAAATTGAACAAACGTGATAGGATTTCCCTGAATTCTTATATTAACCTTAATGTTAAATGATGTAATCGGTTCTCTGTTCGCCCTACCCTAGAAGTTTAATAGTGCCTTTCACTCGTCATTTCATGCGCTTTGAGATGCCGCTTAGTCCAATACGCTATCTGAAATAGTAGCGACGTAAATTGAACAAACGTGATACAATTTCCCTGAATTCTTATATTAACCTTAATGTAAAATGATCTAATCGGTTCTCTGTTCGCCCTACCCTAGAAGTTTAATAGTGCATTTTACTCGACATTTCATGCGCTTTGAGATGCCTCTCAGCCCAATACGCTATCTGAAATAAGAGCGACGTAAATTGAGCAAGTGTGATAGAATTTCGTTGAATTCTTAAATTAACCATAATATAAAATGATCTAATTGGGTCTCGGTTTGCAATACCCTAGATGTTTGATAGTGCATTTTGCTCGCCATTTAATGCGCTTTGAGATGCCGCTTAGCCCAATACGCTATCTGAAATAGGAGCGACGTAAATTGAACAAATGTGATAGAATTTCCCTGAATTCTTATATTAACCTTAATGTAAAATGATCTAATCGGGGCTCTGTTTGCCCTAGTCTAGAAGCTTAATAGTGCATTGTATTCGACATTTCATGCGCTTTGAGATGCCGCTTAGCCCAGTACGCTATCTGAAATAGGAGCGACGTAAATTGAACAAATGTGATAGAATTTCCCTGAAATCTTATATTAAACAAAATATAAAATGATCTAATCGGGACTCCGATTGCCCTATCATAGAAGTTTAGTACTGCATTTTACTCGCCATTCCACGCGCTTTAAGTTGCCGCCTAGCCCAGTACGCTATCTGAAATAGGAGCGACGTAAGTTGAACAAATGTGATAGAATTACGCTGAATTCTTGTATTAACCGTAATATAAAATGATCTAAGCGGGTCTCTGTTTGAATTATCCTAGAAGTTTGACAGTGCATTTCACTCGACATTTCATGCGCTTTGAGATGCCGCTTAGCCCAATACGCTATCTGAAATAGGAGCGACGTAAATTGAACAAATGTGATAGAATTTCGCTGAATCCTTATATTAACCAAAATATAAAATGATCTAATCGGGTCTCTGATTGCCCTATCATAGAAGTTTAATAGTGCATTTTACTCGCCATTCCACGCGCTTTAAGATGACGCCTAGCCCAGTACGCTATCTGAAATAGGAGCGACGTAAATTGAACAAATGTGATAGAATTTCGCTGAATTCTTATATTAACCTTAATGTAAAATGATCTAATCGGGTCTCTGTTCGCCCTACCCTAGAAGTTTGATAGTGCATTTCTCTCGTCATTTCATGCGCTTTAAGATGCCGCTTAGCCCTGTAACCTATCTGAAATAGGAGCGATGTAAATTGAACAAATGTGATAGAATTCCGCTGAATCCTTATATTAACCAAAATATAAAATGATCTAATCGGGTCTCTTATTGCCCTATCATAGAAGTTTCATAGGGTATTTTACTCGCCATTCCACGCGCTTTAAGATGCCGCCTAGCCCAGTACGCTATCTGAAATAGGAAGGACGTAAATTGAACAAGTGTGATAGAATTTCGTTGAATTCTTAAATTAACCATAATATAAAATGATCAAATCGGGTCTCTGTCTGCCATACCCTAGAAGTTTAATAGTGCATTTTACTCGCCATTTCATGCGCTTTGAGATGCCGCTTAGCCCAATACGCTATCTGAAATAGGAGCGACGTAAATTGAACAAATGTGATAGAATTTCGCTGAATCCTTATATTAACCAAAATATAAAATGATCTAATCGGGTCTCTGATTGCCCTATCATAGAAGTTTAATAGTGCATTTTACTCGCCATTCCACGCGCTTTAAGATGACGCCTAGCCCAGTACGCTATCTGAAATAGGAGCGACGTAAATTGAACAAATGTGATAGAATTTCGCTGAATTCTTATATTAACCTTAATGTAAAATGATCTAATCGGGTCTCTGTTCGCCCTACCCTAGAAGTTTGATAGTGCATTTCTCTCATCATTTCATGCGCTTTAAGATGCCGCTTAGCCCTGTAACCTATCTGAAATAGGAGCGATGTAAATTGAACAAATGTGATAGAATTCCGCTGAATCCTTATATTAACCAAAATATAAAATGATCTAATCGGGTCTCTTATTGCCCTATCATAGAAGTTTCATAGGGTATTTTACTCGCCATTCCACGCGCTTTAAGATGCCGCCTAGCCCAGTACGCTATCTGAAATAGGAAGGACGTAAATTGAACAAGTGTGATAGAATTTCGTTGAATTCTTAAATTAACCATAATATAAAATGATCAAATCGGGTCTCTGTCTGCCATACCCTAGAAGTTTAATAGTGCATTTTATTCGCCATTTCATGCGCTTTGAGATGCCGCTTAGGCCAATACGCTATCTGAAATATCAGCGACGTAAATTGAACAAATGTGATAGAATTTCGCTGAATTCTTATATTAACCTTAATGTAAAATGATCTAATCGGGTCTCTGTTCGCCCTACCCTAGAAGTTTGATAGTGCATTTCTCTCGTCATTTCATGCGCTTTAAGATGCCGCTTAGCCCTGTAACCTATCTGAAATAGGAGCGATGTAAATTGAACAAATGTGATAGAATTTCCCTGAAGTCTTATATTAAACAAAATATAAAATGATCTAATCGGGTCTCTGATTGCCCTATCATAGAAGTTTAGAAGTGCATTTTACTCGCCATTCCACGCGCTTTAAGATGCCGCCTAGCCCAGTACGCTATCTAAAATAGGAGCGACGTAAGTTGAACAAATGTGATAGAATTACGCTTAATTCTTATATTAACCGTAATATAAAATGACCTAATCGGGTCTCAGTTTGCCTTATCCTAGAAGTTTTGTATTGCATTTTACTCGCCATTTCATGCGCTTTGAGATGCCGCTTATCCAAATACGCTATCTGAAATAGGAGCGACGTAAATTGAACAAATGTGATAGAATTTCGCTGAATTCTTAAATTAACTATAATATAAAATGATCTAATCGGGTCACTGATTGCCCTATCATAGAAGTTTAATAGTGCATTTTACTCGACATACCACGCGCTTTAAGTTGCCGCCTAGCCCAGTACGCTATCTGAAATAGGAGCGACGTAAATTGAACAAATGTGATAGAATTTTGCTGAATTCTTAAATTAACCATAATATAAAATGATCTAATCGGGTCTCTGTTTGTCCTACCCTAGAAGTTTAATAGTGCATTTTACTCGCCATTTCATGCGCATTGAGATGCCGCCTAGCCCAATACGCTATCTGAAATAGGAGCGACGTAAATTGAACAATTGTGATAGAATTTCCCTGAATTCTTATATTAACCCAAATATAAAATGATGTAATCGGGTCTCTGATAGCCCTATCATAGAAGTTTAATAGTGCATTTTACTCGCCATTCCACGCGCTTTAAGATGCCGCCTAGCCCAGTATGCTGTCTGAAATAGGAGCGACGTAGTTGAACAAATGTGATAGAATTACGCTGAATTCTTGTATTAACCGTAATATAAAATGATCTAATCGGGTCTCTGTTTGCCTTATCCTAGAAGTTTAATAGTGCATTTTACTCGCCATTTCATGCGCATTGAGATGCCGCTTAGCCCAATACGCCATCTGAAATAGGAGCGACATAAATTGAACAAATGTGATAGAGTTTCGCTGAATTCTTAAATTAACCATAATATAAAATGATCTTATCGGGTCTCTGTTTGCCCTACCCTAGAAGTTTAATAGTGCATTTTACTCGCCATTTCTTGCGCTTTGAGATGCCGCTTAGCCCAATACGCTATCTCAAATATCAGCGACGTAAATTGAACAAATGTGATAGAATTACGCTGAATTCTTATATTAACCGTAATATAAAATGATCTGATCGGGTCTCTGTTTGCCCAATCCTAGAAGTTTAGTAGTGCATTTCACTCGCCATTTCATGCGCTTTGAGATGCCGCTTAGCCCAATACGCTATCTGAAATAGGAGCGACGTAAGTTGAACAGATGTAATAGAATTTCGCTGAATTCATTTATTAACCATAATGTAAAATGAGCTGATCGGGTCTCTGTTCGCCCTAGCCTAGAAGTTTAATAGTGAATTTTATTCGCCACTTCATGCGCTTTGAGATGCCGCTTAGCCGAATACGCTATCTGAAATAGGAGCGACGTAAATTGAACAAATGTGATACAATTTCCCTGAAATCTTATATTAAACAAAATATAAAATGATCTAATCGGGTCTCTGTTTGCCTTATCCTAGAAGTTTAGTATTGCATTTTACTCGACATTCCACGCGCTTTAAGTTGCCGCCTAGCCCAGTACGCTATCTGAAATAGGAGCGACGTAAATTGAACAAATGTGATAGAATTTTGCTGAATTCTTAAATTAACCATAATATAAAATGATCTAATCGGGTCTCTGTTTGTCCTACCCTAGAAGTTTAATAGTGCATTTTACTCGCCATTTCATGCGCATTGAGATGCCGCCTAGCCCAATACGCTATCTGAAATAGGAGCGACGTAAATTGAACAATTGTGATAGAATTTCCCTGAATTCTTATATTAACCCAAATATAAAATGATGTAATCGGGTCTCTGATAGCCCTATCATAGAAGTTTAATAGTGCATTTTACTCGCCATTCCACGCGCTTTAAGATGCCGCCTAGCCCAGTATGCTGTCTGAAATAGGAGCGACGTAGTTGAACAAATGTGATAGAATTACGCTGAATTCTTGTATTAACCGTAATATAAAATGATCTAATCGGGTCTCTGTTTGCCTTATCCTAGAAGTTTAATAGTGCATTTTACTCGCCATTTCATGCGCATTGAGATGCCGCTTAGCCCAATACGCCATCTGAAATAGGAGCGACATAAATTGAACAAATGTGATAGAGTTTCGCTGAATTCTTAAATTAACCATAATATAAAATGATCTTATCGGGTCTCTGTTTGCCCTACCCTAGAAGTTTAATAGTGCATTTTACTCGCCATTTCTTGCGCTTTGAGATGCCGCTTAGCCCAATACGCTATCTCAAATATCAGCGACGTAAATTGAACAAATGTGATAGAATTACGCTGAATTCTTATATTAACCGTAATATAAAATGATCTGATCGGGTCTCTGTTTGCCCAATCCTAGAAGTTTAGTAGTGCATTTCACTCGTCATTTCATGCGCTTTGCGATGCCGCTTAGCCCAATAAGCTATCTGAAATAGGAGCGACGTAAATTATAACAAATGTGATAGAATTTTTCTGAATTCTTAAATAAACCATAATATGAAATGATCTAATCGGGTCTCTGTTTGCCCTACCCTAGAAGGTTAACAGTGCATTTTGCTCGCCATTTCATGCGCTTTGAGATGCCGCTTAGCCCAATACGCTATCTGAAATAGGAGCGACGTAAATTGAACAAACGTGATATGATTTCCCTGAATTCTTATATTAACCTTAATGTTAAATGATGTAATCGGTTCTCTGTTCGCCCTACCCTAGAAGTTTAATAGTGCCTTTCACTCGTCATTTCATGCGCTTTGAGATGCCGCTTAGCCCAATACGCTCTCTGAAATAGTAGCGACGTAAATTGAACAAACGTGATACAATTTCCCTGAATTCTTATATTAACCTTAATGTAAAATGATCTAATCGGTTCTCTGTTCGCCCTACCCTAGAAGTTTAATAGTGCATTTTACTCGACATTTCATGCGCTTTGAGATGCCTCTCAGCCCAATACGCTATCTGAAATACGAGCGACGTAAATTGAGCAAGTGTGATAGAATTTCGTTGAATTCTTAAATTAACCATAATATAAAATGATCTAATCGGGTCTCGGTTTGCAATACCCTAGATGTTTGATAGTGCATTTTGCTCGCCATTTAATGCGCTTTGAGATGCCGCTTAGCCCAATACGCTATCTGAAATAGGAGCGACGTAAATTGAACAAATGTGATAGAATTTCCCTGAATTCTTATATTAACCTTAATGTAAAATGATCTAATCGGGGCTCTGTTTGCCCTAGTCTAGAAGCTTAATAGTGCATTGTATTCGACATTTCATGCGCTTTGAGATGCCGCTTAGCCCAGTACGCTATCTGAAATAGGAGCGACGTAAATTGAACAAATGTGATAGAATTTCCCTGAAATCTTATATTAAACAAAATATAAAATGATCTAATCGGGACTCCGATTGCCCTATCATAGAAGTTTAGTACTGCATTTTACTCGCCATTCCACGCGCTTTAAGTTGCCGCCTAGTCCAGTACGCTATCTCAAGCAGGAGCGGCGTAAGTTGAACAAATGTTATAGAATTTCGCTGAATCCTTATATTAACCAAAATATAAAATGATCTAATCGGGTCTCTTATTGCCCTATCATAGTAGTTTCATAGTGTATCTTACTCGCCATTCCACGCGCTTTAAGATGCCGCCTAGCCCAGTACGCTATCTGAAATAGGAACGACGTAAATTGAACAAATGTGATAGAATTTTGCTGAATTCTTATATTAACCGTAATATAAAATGATCTAACCGGGTCCCTGTTTGCCTTACCCTAGAATTTTAATAGTGCATTTTACTCGCCATTTCATGCGCTTTGAGATGCCGTATAGCCCAATACGCTATCTGAAATAGGAGCGACGTAAATTGAACAAATGTAATAGAATTTCCGTGAATTCTTATATTAACCGTAATGTAAAATGATCTAATCGGGTCTCTGTTCGCCTTACCATAGAAGTTGAATAGTGCATTTCACTCGCCATTTCATGCGCTTTGAGATGCCGCATAGCCCAGTACGCTATCTGAAATAGGAACGACGTAAATTGAACAAATGTGATAGAATTTTGCTGAATTCTTAAATTAACCATAATATAAAATGATCTAATCGGGTCTCTGTTCGCCCTAGCCGAGAAGTTTAATAGTGCATTTTATTCGCCATTTCATGCGCTTTGAGATGCCGCTTAGCCCAATACGCTATCTGGAATTGGAGCGACGTAAATTGAACAAACGTGATAGGATTTCGCTGAATTCTTATATTAACCAAAATATAAAATGATCTAATCGGGTCTCTGATTGCCCTATCATAGAAGGCTAATAGTGCATTTTACTCGCTATTCCACGCGCTTTAAGATGCCGGCTAGCCCAGTAGGCTATCTGAAATAGGAGTGACGTAAATTGAACAAATGTGATAGAATTACTCTTAATTCTTTTATTAACCATAATGTAATATGATCTAATCGGGTCTCTGTTTGCCTTACCCTAGAAGTTTAATAGTGCATTTTACTCGCCATTTCATCCGCTTTGAGATGCCGCTTAGCCCAATATGCTATCTGAAATAGGAGCGACGTAAATCGAACAAATGTGCTAGAATTCCGTTGAATTCTTAAATTAACCATAATATACAATGATCTAATCGGGTCTCTGTTCGCCCTAGCCTAGACGTTTAATAGTGCATTTTACTCGCCCTTCCACGCGCTTTAAGATGCCGCCTAGCCCAGTACGCTATCTGAAATACGAGCGACGTAAGTTTAACAAATGTGATAGAATTACGCTGAATTCTTATATTAACCGTAATATAAAATGATCTAACCGGGTCCCTATTTGCCTTACCCTAGAATTTTAATAGTGCATTTTACTCGCCATTTCATGCGCTTTGAGATGCCGTATAGCCCAATACGCTATCTGAAATAGGAGCGACGTAAATTGAACAAATGTAATAGAATTTCCGTGAATTCTTATATTAACCTTAGTGTAAAATGATCTAATCGGGTCTCTGTTCGCCTTACCATAGAAGTCTAATGGTGCATTTCACTCGCCATTTCATGCGCTTTGAGATGCCGCTTAGCCCAATACGCTATCTGAAATAGGAGCGACGTAAGTTGAACAGATGTAATAGAATTTCGCTGAATTCATTTATTAACCATAATGTAAAATGATCTGATCGGGTCTCTGTTCGCCCTAGCCTAGAAGTTTAATAGTGAATTTTATTCGCCACTTCATGCGCTTTGAGATGCCGCTTAGCCGAATACGCTATCTGAAATAGGAGCGACGTAAATTGAACAAATGTGATACAATTTCCCTGAAATCTTATATTAAACAAAATATAAAATGATCTAATCGGGTCTCTGTTTGCCTTATCCTAGAAGTTTAGTATTGCATTTCACTCGTCATTTCATGCGCTTTGAGATGCCGCTTAGCCCAATACGCTATCTGAAATAGGAGCGACGTAAATTGAACAAATGTGATAGAATTTCCCTGAATTCTTATATTAACCTTAATGTAAAATGATCTAATCGGTTCTCTGTTCGCCATACCCTAGAAGTTTAATAGTGCCTTTCACTCGTCATTCCATGCGCTTTGAGATGCCGCTTAGCCCAATACGCTATCTGAAATAGGAACGACGTAAATTGAACAAATGTGATAGAATTTTGCTGAATTCTTAAATTAACCATAATATAAAATGATATAATCGGGTCTCTGTTTGCCCTACCCTAGAAGTTTAATAGTGCATTTTACTCGCCATTTCATGCGCTTTGAGAAGCCGCATCGAACAATACGCTATTTGAAATAGGAGTCACGTAAATTGAAAAATGTGATAGAATTTCCCTGAATTCTTATATTAACCTTAATGTAAAATGATCTAATCGGGTCTCTGTTCGCCCTACCATAGAAGTCTAATAGTGCATTTCACTCGACATTTCATGTGCTTTGAGATGCCGCTTAGCCCAATACGCTATCTGAAATAGGAGCGACGTAAATTGAACAAATGTGATAGAATTTTGCTGACTTCTTAAATTAACCATAATATAAAGTGATCTACTCGGGTCTCTGTTTGCCCTACCCTAGAACTTTAATAGTGCACTTTATTCGCCATTTCATACGCTTTGAGATGCCGCTTAGCCGAATACGCTATCTGAAATAGGAGCGACGTAAATTGAACAAGTGTGATAGAATTTCCCTGAAATCTTATATTAAACAAAATATAAAATGATTTAGTCGGGTCTGTGATCGCCCTATCATAAAAGGTTATTAGTGCATTCTACTCGCCATTCCACGCGCTTTAAGATGCCGCCTAGCCCAATACGCTATCTGAAATAGGAGCGACGTAAATTGAACAAATGTGATAGAATTTCGCTGAATTCTTAAATTAACCATAATATAAAATGATCTAATCGGGTCTCTGATTGCCCTATCATAGAAGTTAAATAGTGCATTTTACTCGCCATTCCACGCGCTTTAATATGCCGCCTAGCCCAGTACGCTATCTGAAATAGGAGCGACGTAAATTGAACAAATGTGATAGAATTTCGCTTAATTCTTTTATTAACCATAATGTAAAATGATCTAATCGGGTCTCTGATTGCCCTATCATAGAAGGTTAGTAGTGCATTTTACTCGCCATTCCACGCGCTTTAAGATGCCGCCTAGCCCTGTAGGCTATCTGAAATAGGAGCGACGAAAGTTGAACAAATGTGATAGAATTACGCTGCATTCTTATATTAACCGTAATATAAAATGATCTAATCGGGTCTCTGTTTGCCTTGTCCTAGAAGTTTAATAGTGCATTATACTCGCCATTTCATGCGCTTTGAGATGCCGCTTAGCCCAGTACGCTATCTGAAATATCAAAGACGTAAATTGAACAAATGTGATAGAATTTCGCTGAATTCTTACATTACGCTTAATGTAAAATGATCTAATCGGGTCTCTGTTCGCCCTACCCTAGAAGTTTAATAGTGCACTTCACTCGTAATTGCATGCGCTTTGAGATGCCGCATAGCCCAATTAGCTATATGAAATAGGAGCGACGTAAATTGAACAAATGTGATAGAATTTCGCTGAATCCTTGTATTAACCATAATATAAAATGATCTAATCGGGTCTCTGATTGCCCTACCCTGGAAATTTAACAGTGCATTTTACTCGCCATTTCATGCGCTTTGAGATGCCGTTTAGCCCAATACGCTATCTGAAATAGGAGCGACGTAAGTTGAACAAATGTGATAGAATTTCGCTTAATTCTTTTATTAACCATAATGTAAAATGATCTAATCGGGTCTCTGATTGCCCTATCATAGAAGTTTAGTAGTGCATTTTACTCGCCATTCCACGCGCTTTAAGAAGCCGCCTAGCCCTGTAGGCTATCTGAAATAGAAGCGACGAAAGTTGAACAAATGTGACAGGATTACGCTGCATTCTTATATTAACCGTAATATAAAATGATCTAATCGGGTCTCTGTTTGCCTTATCCTCGAAGTTTAATAGTGCATTATACTCGCCATTTTATGCGCTTTGAGATGCCGCTTAGCACAATGCGCTATCTGAAATAGGAGCGACGTAAGTTGAACAAATGTGATAGAATTTCGCTGAATTCTTTCATTAACCATAATGTAAAATGATCAAATCGGGTCTCTGCTCGCCCTAGCCTAGAAGTTTAATAGTGCATTTTATTCGCCATTGCATGCGCTTTGAGATGCCGCTTAGCCGAATACGCTATCTGAAATAGGAGCGACGTAAATTGAACAAATGTGATAGAATTTCCCTGAAATCTTATATTAAACAAAATATAAAATGATTTAGTCGGGTCTCAGATCGCCCTATCATAAAAGGTTAATAGTGCATTCTACTCGCCATACCACGCGCTTTAAGATGCCGCTTAGCCCAATACGCTATCTGAAATAGGAGCGACCTAAATTGAACGAATGTGATAGAATTTTGCTGAATTCTTAAATTAACCATAATATAAAATGATCTAATCGGGTCTCTGCTTGCCCTACCCTAGAAGTTTAATAGTGCATTTTACTCGTCATTTCATGCGCTTTGAGATGCCGCTTTGCCCAATACGCTATCTGAAATAGGAGCGACGTAAATTGAACGAATGTGATAGAATTTCGCTCAATTCTTAAATTAACCATAATATAAAATGATCTAATCGGGTCTCTGTTTGCCCTATCCTAGAACTTTAATAGTGCATTTTACTCGTCATTTCATGCGTTTGAGATGCCGCTTAGCCTAATACGCTATCTGAAATTGGAGCGATATAAGTTGAACGAATGTGATAGAATTTCGCTGAATTCTTATATTCACCTTAATGTAAAATGATCTCTTCGGGTCTCTGTTCGCCCTACCCTAGAAGTATAATAGTGCATTTTACTCGCCCTTCCACGCGCTTTAAGGTGCCGCCTAGCCCAGTACGCTATCTGAAATAGGAGCGACGTAAGTTGAACAAATGTGATAGAATTTTGCTGAATTCTTAAATTAACCATAACATAAAATGATCTAATCGGGTCTCTGTTTGCCCTACCCTAGAAGTTTAATAGTGCATTTCACTCGTCACTTTATGCGCTTTGAGATGCCGCTAAGCCCAATAAGCTATCGGAAACAGGAGCGACGTAAATTGAACAAATGTGATAGAATTTCGCAGAATTCTTATGTTAACCAAAATATAAAATGATCTAATCTGGTCTCTGTTCGCCATAGCCTAGAAGTTTAATAGTGCATTTTGTTCGCCATTTCATGCGCTTTGGGATGCCGCTTAGCGCAATACGCTATCTGAAATAGGAGCGACGTAAATTGAACAAATGTGATAGATTTTCACTGAATTCTTATATTAACCAAAATATAAAATGATCTAATCGGGTCTCTGATTGCCCTAGCATAGAAGTTTAATAGTGCATTTTACTCGCCATTCCGAGCGCGTTAAGATGCCGCATAGCCCAATACGCTATCTGAAATAGGAGCGACGTAAATTGAACAAATGTGATAGAATTTCGCTGAATTCTTAAATTAACTATAATATAAAATGATCTAATCGGGACACTGATTGCCCTACCCTAGAAGTTTAAAAGTGCATTTTACTTGCCATTTCATGCGCTTTGAGATGCCGCTTAGCACAATACGCTATCTGAAATAGGAACGACGTAAATTGAACAAATGTGATAGAATTTCGCTGAATTCTTAAATTAACCATAATATAAAATGATCTAATCGGGTCCCTGTTTGCCCTACCCTAGAAGTTGAATAGTGCATTTCACTCGTCATTTCATACGCTTTGAGATGCCGCTTAGCCCAATACGCTATCTGAAATAGGAGCGACGTAAATTGAACAAATGTGATAGAATTTCGCTGAATTCTTATATTAACCAAAGTATAAAATGATCTAATCTAGTCTCTGATTGCCCTATCATAGAAGGTTAATAGTGCATTTTACTCGCCATTCCACGCGCTTTAAGATGCCGCCTAGCCCAGTACGCTGTCTGAAATAGAAGCGACGCAAATTGAACAAGTGTGATAGAATCTCGCTGAATACTTATATTAACCTTAATGTAAAATGATCTAATCGGGTCTCTGTTCGCCCTACCCTAGAAGTTTAATAGTGCATGTCACTCGTCATTTCATGCGCTTTGAGATGACGCTTAACCCAATACGCTATCTGAAATAGGAGCGGCGTAAGTTGAACAAATGTGACAGAATTACGCTGCATTCTTATATTCACCTTAATGTAAAATGATCTCTTCGGGTCTCTGTTCGCCCTACCCTAGAAGTATAATAATGCATTTTACTCGCCCTTCCACGCGCTTTAAGGTGCCGCCTAGCCCAGTACGCTATCTGAAATAGGAGCGACGTAAGTTGAACAAATGTGATAGAATTTTGCTGAATTCTTAAATTAACCATAACATAAAATGATCTAATCGGGTCTCTGTTTGCCCTACCCTAGAAGTTTAATAGTGCATTTCACTCGTCACTTTATGCGCTTTGAGATGCCGCTAAGCCCAATAAGCTATCGGAAACAGGAGCGACGTAAATTGAACAAATGTGATAGAATTTCGCAGAATTCTTATGTTAACCAAAATATAAAATGATCTAATCTGGTCTCTGTTCGCCATAGCCTAGAAGTTTAATAGTGCATTTTGTTCGCCATTTCATGCGCTTTGGGATGCCGCTTAGCGCAATACGCTATCTGAAATAGGAGCGACGTAAATTGAACAAATGTGATAGATTTTCACTGAATTCTTATATTAACCAAAATATAAAATGATCTAATCGGGTCTCTGATTGCCCTAGCATAGAAGTTTAATAGTGCATTTTACTCGCCATTCCGAGCGCGTTAAGATGCCGCATAGCCCAATACGCTATCTGAAATAGGAGCGACGTAAATTGAACAAATGTGATAGAATTTCGCTGAATTCTTAAATTAACTATAATATAAAATGATCTAATCGGGACACTGATTGCCCTACCCTAGAAGTTTAAAAGTGCATTTTACTTGCCATTTCATGCGCTTTGAGATGCCGCTTAGCACAATACGCTATCTGAAATAGGAACGACGTAAATTGAACAAATGTGATAGAATTTCGCTGAATTCTTAAATTAACCATAATATAAAATGATCTAATCGGGTCCCTGTTTGCCCTACCCTAGAAGTTGAATAGTGCATTTCACTCGTCATTTCATACGCTTTGAGATGCCGCTTAGCCCAATACGCTATCTGAAATAGGAGCGACGTAAATTGAACAAATGTGATAGAATTTCGCTGAATTCTTATATTAACCAAAGTATAAAATGATCTAATCTAGTCTCTGATTGCCCTATCATAGAAGGTTAATAGTGCATTTTACTCGCCATTCCACGCGCTTTAAGATGCCGCCTAGCCCAGTACGCTGTCTGAAATAGAAGCGACGCAAATTGAACAAGTGTGATAGAATCTCGCTGAATACTTATATTAACCTTAATGTAAAATGATCTAATCGGGTCTCTGTTCGCCCTACCCTAGAAGTTTAATAGTGCATGTCACTCGTCATTTCATGCGCTTTGAGATGACGCTTAACCCAATACGCTATCTGAAATAGGAGCGGCGTAAGTTGAACAAATGTGACAGAATTACGCTGCATTCTTATATTCACCTTAATGTAAAATGATCTCTTCGGGTCTCTGTTCGCCCTACCCTAGAAGTATAATAATGCATTTTACTCGCCCTTCCACGCGCTTTAAGGTGCCGCCTAGCCCAGTACGCTATCTGAAATAGGAGCGACGTAAGTTGAACAAATGTGATAGAATTTTGCTGAATTCTTAAATTAACCATAACATAAAATGATCTAATCGGGTCTCTGTTTGCCCTACCCTAGAAGTTTAATAGTGCATTTCACTCGTCACTTTATGCGCTTTGAGATGCCGCTAAGCCCAATAAGCTATCGGAAATAGGAGCGACGTAAATTGAACAAATGTGATAGAATTTCGCAGAATTCTTATGTTAACCAAAATATAAAATGATCTAATCTGGTCTCTGTTCGCCATAGCCTAGAAGTTTAATAGTGCATTTTGTTCGCCATTTCATGCGCTTTGGGATGCCGCTTAGCCCAATACGCTATCTGAAATAGGAGCGACGTAAATTGAACAAATGTGATAGAATTTCCCTGAAATCTTATATTAATCAAAATATAAAATGATCTAATCGGGTCTCTGATTGCCCTATCATAGAAGTTTGGTAGTGCATTTTACTCGTCATTCCACGCGCTTTAAGGTGCCGCCTAGCCCAGTACGCTATCTGAAATAGGAGCGACGTAAGTTGAACAAATGTGATAGAATTTTGCTGAATTCTTAAATTAACCATAATATAAAATGAACTAATCGGGTCTCTGATTGCCCTATCATAGAAGTTTAATAGTGCATTTTACTCGCCATTCCACGCGGTTTAAGTTGCCGCCTAGCCCAGTACGCTATCTGAAATAGGAGCTACGTAACTTGAACAAATGTGACAGAATTACGCTGAATTCTTATATTAACCGTAATATAAAATGATCTAATCGGGTCTCTGTTTGCCCTATCCTAGAAGTTTAATAGTGCATTTTACTCGCCATTTCATGCGCTTTGAGATGCCGCTTAGCCCAATACGCTATCTGGAATAGGAGCGACGTAAATTGAACAAATGTGATAGAATTTCCGTGAATTCTTATATTAACAAAAATATAAAATGATCTAATCGGGTCTCTGTTCGCCCTGCCATAGAAGTCTTATAGTGCATTTCACTCGCCATTTCATGCGCTTTGAGATGCCGCTTAGCCCAATACGCTATCTGAAATAGGAGCGACCTAAGTTGAACGAATGTGATAGAATTTCGCTCAATTCTTAAATTAACCATAATATAAAATGATCTAATCGGGTCTCTGTTTGCCCTACCCTAGAACTTTAATAGTGCATTTTACTCGTTATTTCATGCGCTTTGAGATGCCGCTTAGCCGAATACGCTATCTGAAATTGGAGTGATATAAGTTGAAAAAATGTGATAGAATTTCGCTGAATTCTTTTATTAACCATAATGTAAAATGATCTAATCGGCTCTCTGTTTGCCCTACCCTAGGAGTTTCATAGTGCATTTTACTCGCCATTTCATGAGCTTTGAGATGCCGCTTCGCCCAATACGCTATCTGAAATATGAGCGACACGAATTGAACAAATGTGATAGAATTTCCCTGAAATCTTGTATTAAACAAAATATAAAATGATCAAATCGCGTCTCTGATTGCCCTATCATACAAGTGTAATAGTGCATTTTACTCGCCGTTCCGAGCGCTTTAAGATGCCGCATAGCCCAATACGCTATCTGAAATGGGAGCGACGTAAATTGAACAAATGTGATAGAATTTCGCTGAATTCTTAAATTAACTATAATATAAAATGATCTAATCGGGTCACTGATTGCCCTACCCTAGAAGTTTAAAAGTGCATTTTACTTGCCATTTCATGCGCTTTGAGATGCCGCTTAGCACAATACGCTATCTGAAATAGGAACGACGTAAATTGAACAAATGTGATAGAATTTCGCTGAATTCTTAAATTAACCATAATATAAAATGATCTAATCGGGTCCCTGTTTGCCCTACCCTAGAAGTTGAATAGTGCATTTCACTCGTCATTTCATACGCTTTGAGATGCCGCTTAGCCCAATACGCTATCTGAAATAGGAGCGACGTAAATTGAACAAATGTGATAGAATTTCGCTGAATTCTTATATTAACCAAAGTATAAAATGATCTAATCTAGTCTCTGATTGCCCTATCATAGAAGGTTAATAGTGCATTTTACTCGCCATTCCACGCGCTTTAAGATGCCGCCTAGCCCAGTACGCTGTATGAAATAGAAGCGACGCAAATTGAACAAGTGTGATAGAATCTCGCTGAATACTTATATTAACCTTAATGTAAAATGATCTAATCGGGTCTCTGCTCGCCCTACCCTAGAAGTTTAATAGTGCATGTCACTCGTCATTTCATGCGCTTTGAGATGACGGTTAACCCAATACGCTATCGGAAATAGGAGCGACGTAAGTTGAACAAATGTGACAGAATTACGCTGCATTCTTATATTCACCTTAATGTAAAATGATCTCTTCGGGTCTCTGTTCGCCCTACCCTAGAAGTATAATAGTGCATTTCACTCGTCATTTCATGCGCTTTGAGATGCCGCCTAGCCCAATACGCTATCTAAAATAGGAGCGACGTAAATTGAACAAATGTGATAGAATTTCGATGAATTCTTATATTAACCAAAGTATAAAATGATCTAGTCTGGTCTCTGATTGCCCTATCATAGAAGGTTAATAGTGCATTTTACTCGCCATTCCACACGCTTTGAGATGCCGCTTAGCCCAATACGCTATCTGAAATAGGAGCGACGTAAATTGAACAAATGTGATAGAATCACGCTGCATTCTTATATTAACCGTAATATAAAATGATCTAATCGGGTCCCTGTTTGCCCTAGCCTAGAAGTTTAATAGTGCATTTCACTCGTCATTTCATGCGCTTTGAGATGCCTCTGAGCCCAATAAGCTATCTGTAATAGGAGCGACGTAAATTTTACAAATGTGATAGAATTTCGTTGAATTCTTATATTAACCAAAATATAAAATGATCTAATCGGGTCTCCGTTTGCCCTACCCTAGAACTTTAATAGTGCATTTTACTCGTCATTTCATGCGCTTTGAGATGCCGCTTAGCCTAATACGCTATCTGAAATTGGAGCGATATAAGTTGAACAAATGTGATAGAATTTCGCTGAATTCTTTTATTAACCATAATGTAAAATGATCTAATCGGATCTCTGTCCGCCCGAGTCTAGAACTTTAATAGTGCATTTTATTCGCCATTTCATACGCTTTGAGATGCCGCTTTGCCCAATACGCTATCTGAAATAGGAACGACGTAAATTGAACAAATGTGATAGAATTTCCGTGAAATCTTATATTAAACAAAATATAAAATGATCTAATCGGGTCTCTGATTGCCCTATCATAGAAGTTTGGTAGTGCATTTTACTCGTCATTCCACGCGCTTTAAGGTGCCGCCTAGCCCAGTACGCTATCTGAAATAGGAGCGACGTAAGTTGAACAAATGTGATAGAATTTTGCTGAATTCTTAAATTAACCATAATATAAAATGATCTAATCGGGTCTCTGTTTGCCCTACCCTAGAAGTTTAATAGTGCATTTCACTCGCCACTTTATGCGCTTTGAGATGCCGCTAAGCCCAATAAGCTATCGGAAATAGCAGCGACGTAAATTGAACAAATGTGATAGAATTTCGCAGAATTCTTATGTTAACCTAAATATAAAATGATCTAATCTGGTCTCTGTTCGCCATAGCCTCGAAGTTTAATAGTGCATTTTGTTCGCCATTTCATGCGCTTTGGGATGCCGCTTAGCCCAATACGCTATCTGAAATAGGAGCGACGTAAATTGGACAAATGTGATTGAATTTCCCTGAAATCTTATATTAAACAAAATATAAAATGATCTAATCGGGTCTCTGATTGCTCTATCATAGAAGCTTAATAGTGCATTTTACTCGCCCTTCCACGCGCTTTAAGATGCTGCCTAGCCCAGTACGCTATCTGAAATAGGAGCGACGTAAGATGAACAAATGTGATAGAATTACGCTGAATTCTTATATTAATCGTAATATAAAATGTTCTAATCGGGTCTCTGTTTGCCCTACCCTAGAAGTTTAATAGTGAATTTTATTCGCCATTTCTTGCGCTTTGAGATGCCGCTTAGCCGAATACGCTATCTGAAATAGGAGCGACGTAAATTGAACAAATGTGATAGAATTTCCCTGAAATCTTATATTAATCAAAATATAAAATGATCTAATCGGGTCCCTGATTGCCGTATCATAAAAGATTAGTAGTGCATTTCACTCGCCATTTCATGCGCTTTGCTAATCCCGCTTAGCCCAATACGCCATCTGAAATAGGGGCGACGTAAATTGAACAAATGTGATAGAATTACGCTGAATTCTTATATTAACCGTAATATAAAACGATCTAATCGGGTCTCTGTTTGCCTTATCCTAGAAGTTTAATAGCGCATTTTACTCGCCATTTCATGCGCTTTGAGATGCCGCTTAGCCCAATACGCTATCTGGAATAGGAGCGACGTAAATTGAACAAATGTGATAGAATTTCCGTGAATTCTTATATTAACAAAAATATAAAATGATCTAATCGGGTCTCTGTTCGCCCTGCCATAGAAGTCTTATAGTGCATTTCACTCGACATTTCATGCGCTTTGAGATGCCGCTTAGCCCAATAAGCTATCTGAAATAGGAGCGACCTAAGTTGAACGAATGTGATAGAATTTCGCTCAATTCTTAAATTAACCATAATATAAAATGATCTAATCGGGTCTCTGTTTGCCCTACCCTAGAACTTTAATAGTGCATTTTACTCGTTATTTCATGCGCTTTGAGATGCCGCTTAGCCTAATACGCTATCTGAAATTGGAGTGATATAAGTTGAAAAAATGTGATAGAATTTCGCTGAATTCTTTTATTAACCATAATGTAAAATGATCTAATCGGGTCTCTGTTTGCCCTACCCTAGGAGTTTAATAGTGCATTTTACTCGCCATTTCATGAGCTTTGAGATGCCGCTTAGCCCAATACGCTATCTGAAATATGAGCGACACGAATTGAACAAATGTGATAGAATTTCCCTGAAATCTTGTATTTAACAAAATATAAAATGATCAAATCGGGTCTCTGATTGCCCTATCATAGAAGATTAATAGTGCATTTTACTCGCCACTCCACGCGCTTTAGGATGCCGCCTAGCCCAGTACGCTATCTGAAATAGGAGCGACGTAAATCCAACAAATGTGATAGAATCTTGCTGAATTCTTAAATTAACCATAATATAAAATGATCTAATCGGGTCTCTGTTTGCCCTACCCTAGAAGTTTAATAGTGCATTTCACTCGCCATTTCATGCGCTTTAAGATGCCGCATAGCCCAATACGCTATCTGAAATAGGAGCGACGTAAATTGAACAAATGTGATAGAATTTTGCTGAATTCTTAAATTAACCATAATATAAAATGATCTAATCGGGTCTCTGTTTGCCCTACCCTAGAAGTTTAATAGTGCATATCACTCGTCATTTCATGCGCTTTGAGTCGCCGCTTCGCCCAATAAGCTGTTTGAAATAGGAGCGACGTAAATTGAACAAATGTGATAGGATTTCGCTGCATTCTTAAAGTAACCTTAATATAAAATGATCTAATCGGGTCTCTGGTTTCCCTACCATAGAAGTTTAATAGTGCATTTTACTCGCCATTCCACGCGCCTTAAGATGCCGTCTGGCACAGTACGCTATCTGAAATAGGAGCGACGTAAATTGAACAAATGTGATAGAATTTCGCTGAATTCTTAAATTAACCTTAATGTAAAATGATCTAATCGGGTCTCTGTTCGCCCTACCATAGAATTCTAATAGTGCATTTCACTCGCCATTTCATGCGCTTTGAGATGCCGCTTAGCACAATACGCTATCTGAAATAGGAGCGACGTAAATTGAACAAATCTGATAGAATTACGCTGAATTCTTATATTAACCGTAATATAAAATGATCTAATCGGGTCTCTGTTTACCTTATCCTAGAAGTTTAATAGTGCATTTTACTCGCCATTCATGCGCTTTGAGATGCCGCTTAGCCGAATACGCTATCTGAATTAGGAGCGACGTAAATTGAACAAATGTGATACAAATTCCCTGAAATCTGATATTAAACAAAATATAAAATGATCTAATCGGGTCTCTGATTGCCCTATCATAGAAGTTTAGTAGTGCACTTTACTTGCCATTCCACGCGCTTCAAGATGCCGCCTAGCCCAGTACGCTATCTGAAATAGGAGCGCCGTAAATTGAACAGATGTGATAAAATTTAGCTGACATCTTAAATTAACCATAATATAAAATGATCTAATCGGGTCTCTGTTTGCCCTACCCTAGAAGTTTAATAGTGCATTTCACTCGCCATTTCATGCGCTTTGAGATGCCGCTAAGCACAATAAGCTATCTGGAATAGCAGCGACGTAAATTGAACAAATGTGAAAGAATTACGCCGCATTCTTATATTAACCGTAATATAAAATGATCTAATCGGGTCTCTGTTTGCCTTATCCTAGAAGTTTAATAGTGCATTTTACTCGCCATTCCGCGCGCTTTAAGACGCCGCCTAGCCCAGTACGCTACCTGAAATAGGAGCGACGTAAGTTGAACAAATGTGATAGAATTACGCTGAATTCTTATATTAACCGAAATATAAAATGATCTCATCGGGTCTCTGTTTGCCCTACCCTAGTAGTTTAATTGTGCATTTTACTCGCCATTTCATGCGCTTTTCGATGCCGCTTATCCCAATACGCTATCTGAAATAGGAGCGACGTACGTTGAACAAATGTGATAGAATTTCGCTGAATTCTTTTAAGAACCAGAATGTAAAATGATCTAATCGGGTCTCTGTTCGCCCTAGCCTAGAAGTTTAATAGCGCATTTTATTCGCCATTTCATGCGCCTTGAGATGCCGCTTAGCCCAATACGCTATCTGAAATAGGAGCGACGTAAATTGAACAAATGTGATAGAATTTCCCTGAAATCTTATATTAAACAAAATATAAAATGATCTAATCGGGTCTCTGATTGCCCTATCATAGAAGTTTAGCAGTGCATTTCACTCGTCATTTCATGCGCTTTGAGATGCCGCTAAGCACAATAAGCTATCTGAAATATGAGCGACGCAAATAGAACAATTGTGATAGAATTTCGCTGAATTCTTATATTAACCAAAATATAAAATGATCAAATCGGGTCTCTGATTGCCCTATCATAGAAGTTTAGCTGTGCATTTTACTCGCCATTCCACGCGCTTTAAGATGCCGCCTAGCCCAGTACGCTATCTAAATTAGGAGCGACGTAAGTTGAACAAATGTGATAGAATTACGCTGAATTCTTATATTAACCGTAATATAAAATGATCTAATCGGGTCTCTGTTTGCCTTATCCTAGAAGTTTAGTATTGCATTTTACTCGCCATTGCATGCGCTTTGAGATGCCGCTTAGCCCAATACGCTATCTGAAATAGGAGCGACGTAAGTTGAAAAAATGTGATAGAATTGCGCTGAATTCTTTTAAGAACCAGAATGTAAAATGATCTAATCGGGTCACTGTTTGCCCTACCCTAGAAGTTTAATAGTGCATTTCACTCGTCATTTCATGCGCTTTGAAATGCTGCTTAGCCCAATACGCTATCTGAAATAGGGGCGACGTAAATTGAACAAATGTGATAGAACTTCGCTGAATTCGTAAATTAACCATAATATAAAATGATTTAATCGAGTCTTTGTTTGCCCTAGCCTAGAAGTTTAATAGCTCATTTTACTCGCCATTTCATGCGCTTTCAGATGCCGCCTAGCCCAGTACGCTATCTGAAATAGGAGCGACGTAAGTTGAACAAATGTGATAGAATTACGCCGACTTCTTATATTAACCGTAATATAAAATGATCTAATCGGGTCTCTGTTTGCCTCATCCTAGAAGTTTCACGGTGCATTATACTCGCCATTTCATGCGCTTTGAGATGCCGCTTAGCACAATACGCTATCTGAAATAGGAGCGACGTAAATTGAACGAATGTGATAGAATTACGCTGAATTCTTAAATTAACCATAATATAAAATGATCTAATCGGGTCTCTGTGCGCCCTACCATAGAAGTCTAATAGTGCATTTCACTCGCCATTTCATGCGCTTTGAGATGCCGCCTAGCCCAGTACGCTATCTGAAATAGGAGCGACGTAAGCTGAACAAATGTGATAGAATTACGCTGCATTCTTATATTTACCGTAATATAAAATGATCTAATCGGGTCTCTGTTTGCCTTATCCTAGAAGTTTCATAGCGCATTTTACTCACCATTTCATGCGCTTTGTGAGGCCGCTTAGCCCAATACGCTATCTGAAATAAGAGCGACGTAAATTGAACAAATGTGATAGAATTTCCCTGAAATCTTATATTAAACAAAATATAAAATGATCTAATCGGGTCTCTGTTTGCCTTATCCTAGAAGTATAATAGTGCATTATACTCGCCATTTCATGCGCTTTTAGATGCCGCTTAGCCCAATACGCTATCTGAAATCGGAGCGACGTAAATGGAACAAATGTGATAGAATTTCCCTGAAATCTTATATTAATCAAAATATAAAATGATCTAATCGGGTCTCTGATTGCCCTATCATAGAAGATTAGTAGTGCATTTTACTCGCCATTCCATGCGCTTTAAGATGCCGCCTAGCCCAGTACATTATCTGAAACAGTAGCGACGTAACTTGAACAAATGTGGTAGAATTACGCTGCATTCTTATATTAACCGTTATATAAAATGATCTAATCGGGTCTCTGTTTGCCTTATCCTGGAAGTTTAATAGCGCATTTTAATCGCAATTCCACGCGCTTTAAGATGCCGCCTATCCCAGTATGCTATCTGAAATAGGAGCGACGTAAATTGAACAAATGTGATAGAATTTCGCTGAATTCTTAAATTAACCATAATATAAAATGATCTAATCGGGTCTCTGTTTGCCTTATCCTAGAAGTTTAATAGTGCATTATACTCGCCATTTCATGCGCTTTTAGATGCCGCCTAGCCCAGTACGCTATCTGAAATAGGAGCGACGTAAATTGAACAAATGTGATAGAATTTCCGTAAATCGTTATATTAACCTTAACGTAAAATGATCTAATCGGGTCTCTGTTCGCCCTACCATAGAAGTCTAATGGTGCATTTCACTCGTCATTTCATGCGCTTTGAGATGCCGCCTACCCCAGTACGCTATCTGAAATAGGAGCGACGTAAATTAAACAAATGTGATAGAATTTCCCTGAAATCTTATATTAAACAAAATATAAAATGATCTATTCGGGTCTCTGATTGCTCTATCATAGAAGTTTAGTAGTGCATTTTACTCGACCTTCCACGCGCTTTAAGATGCCGCCTAGCCCAGTACGCTATCTGAAATAGGAGCGACGTAAGATGAACAAATGTGATAGAATTTCGCTGAATTCTTGAATCAACCGTAATATAAAATGATCTAATCGGGTCTCTGTTTGAATTATCCTAGAAGTTTGATAGTGCATTTTACTCGCCATTTCATGCGCTTTGAGATGCCGCTTAGCCCAATACGCTATCTGAAATAGGAGCGACGTAAATTGAACAAATGTGATAGAATTTTGCTGAATTCTTAAATTAACCATAATATAAAATGATCTAATCGGGTCTCTGTTCGCCCCACCCTAGAAGCTTAATAGTGCATTTCACTCGTCATTTCATGCGCTTTGAGATGCCGCTTAGCCCAATATGCTATCTGAAATAGGAGCGACGTAAATTGAACAAATGTGATAGAATCTCGCTGAATTCTTTTATTAACCATAATGTAAAATGATCTGATCGGGGCTCTGTTCGCCCTAGCCTAGAAGTTTAATAGTGCATTGTATTCGCCATTTCATGCGCTTTGAGATGCCGCTTAGCCGAATTCGCTATCTGGAATAGGAGCGACGTAAATTGAACAAATGTGATAAAATTTCCCTGAAATCTTATATTAAACAAAATATAAAATGATCAAATCGGGTCTCTGACTGCCCTATCATAGAAGTTTAATAGTGCATTTCGCTCGTCATTTCATGCGCTTTGAGATGCAGCTAAGCCCAATAAGCTATCTGTAATAGGAGCGACGTAAATTGAACAAATGTGATAGAATTTCGCTGAATTCTTATATTAACCATCATATAAAATGATCTAATCGGGACTCTGATTGCCCTATCATAGAATTTTAATAGTGCATTTTACTCGCCATTCCACGCGCTTTAGGATGCCGCCTAGCCCAGTACGCTATCTGAAATAGGAGCGACGTAAATTGAACAAATGTGATAGAATTTTGCTGAATTCTTAAATTAACCATAATATAAAATGATCTAATCGGGTCTCTTTTTGCCCTACCATAGAAGTTTCATAGTGCATTTTACTCGCCATTCCACGCGCTTTAAGGTGCCGCCTAGCCCAGTACGATATCTGAAATAGGAGCGACGTGAGTTGAACAAATGTGATAGAATTTTGCTGAATTCTTAAATTAACCATAATATAAAATGATCTAATCGGGTCTCTGTTTGCCCTACCCTAGAAGTTTAATAGTGCATTTTACTCGCCATTGCATGCGCTTTGAGATGCCGCTTAGCCCAATACGCTATCTGAAATAGGAGCGACGTAAGTTGAAAAAATGTGATAGAATTGCGCTGAATTCTTTTAAGAACCAGAATGTAAAATGATCTAATCGGGTCTCTGTTCTCCCTAGCCTAGAAGTTTAATAGTGCATTTCATTCTCCATTTCATGCGCTTTGAGATGCCGCTTAGCCCAATACGTTATCTGAAATAGGGGCGACGTAAATTGAACAAATGCGATAGAATTTCCCTGAAATCTTATATTAAACAAAATATAAAATGATCTAATCGGGTCTCTGATTGCCCTATCATAGAAGTTCAGTAGTGCATTTTACTCGCCATTCCACGCGCTTTGAGATGCCGCCTAGCCCAGTACGCTATCTAAATTAGGAGCGACGTAAGTTGAACAAATGTGATAGAATTACGCTGAATTCTTATATTAACCGTAATATAAAATGATCTAATCGGGTCTCTGTTTGCCTTATCCTAGAAGTTTAGTATTGCATTTTACTCGCCATTTCATGCGCTTTGAGATGCCGCTTATCCCAATACGCTATCTGAAATAGGAGCGACGTAAATTGAACAAATGTGATAGAATTTTGCTGAATTCTTAAATTAACCATAATATAAAATGATCTAATCGGGTCTCTGTACGCCCTACCATAGAAATCTAATAGTGCATTTTACTCGCCATTTCATGCGCTTTGAGATGCCGCTTAGCCCAATACGCTATCTGAAATAGGAGCTACGTAAATTGGACAAATGTGATAGAATTTCCCTGAAATCTTATATTAAACAAAATATAAAATGATCTAATCGGGTCTCTGATTGCCCTATCATAGAAGTTTAGCAGTGCAGTTTACTCGCCATTCCACGCGCTTTAAGATGCCGCCTAGCCCAGTACGCTATCTAAATTAGGAGCGACGTAAGTTGAACAAATGTGATAGAATTACGCTGAATTCTTATATTAACCGTAATATAAAATGATCTAATCGGGTCTCTATTTGCCTTATCCTAGAAGTTTAATAGCGCATTTTACTCGCCATTTCATGCGCTTTGAGATGCCGCATAGCCCAATACGCTATCTGAAATAGGAGCGACGTAAATTGAACAAATGTGACAGAATTTCCGTGAATTCTTATATTAACCTTAATGTACAATGATCCAATCGGGTCTCTGTTCGCCCTACCATAGAAGTCTAATAGTGCATTTCACTCGCCATTTCTTGCGCTTTGAGATGCCGCTTAGCCCAATACGCTATCTGAAAGAGGAGCGACGTAAGTTGAACAAATGTGATAGAATTTTGCTGAATTCTTAAATTAACCATAATGTAAAATGATCTAATCGGGTCTCTTTTTTCCCTACCCTAGAAGTTTCATAGTGCATTCTACTTGCCATTTCATGCGCTTTGAGATGCCGCTTAGCCCAATACGCTATCTGAAATAGGAGCGACGTAAGTTGAACAAATGTGATAGAATTTCGCCGCATTCTTTTATTAACCATAATGTAAAATGATCTAATCGGGTCACTGTTTGCCCTACCCTAGAAGTTTAATAGTGCATTTCACTCGTCATTTCATGCGCTTTGAAATGCTGCTTAGCCCAATACGCTATCTGAAATAGGGGCGACGTAAATTGAACAAATGTGATAGAACTTCGCTGAATTCGTAAATTAACCATAATATAAAATGATTTAATCGAGTCTTTGTTTGCCCTAGCCTAGAAGTTTAATAGCTCATTTTACTCGCCATTTCATGCGCTTTCAGATGCCGCCTAGCCCAGTACGCTATCTGAAATAGGAGCGACGTAAGTTGAACAAATGTGATAGAATTACGCCGACTTCTTATATTAACCGTAATATAAAATGATCTAATCGGGTCTCTGTTTGCCTCATCCTAGAAGTTTCACGGTGCATTATACTCGCCATTTCATGCGCTTTGAGATGCCGCTTAGCACAATACGCTATGTGAAATAGGAGCGACGTAAATTGAACGAATGTGATAGAATTACGCTGAATTCTTAAATTAACCATAATATAAAATGATCTAATCGGGTCTCTGTGCGCCCTACCATAGAAGTCTAATAGTGCATTTCACTCGCCATTTCATGCGCTTTGAGATGCCGCCAAGCCCAGTACGCTATCTGAAATAGGAGCGACGTAAGCTGAACAAATGTGATAGAATTACGCTGCATTCTTATATTTACCGTAATATAAAATGATCTAATCGGGTCTCTGTTTGCCTTATCCTAGAAGTTTCATAGCGCATTTTACTCACCATTTCATGCGCTTTGTGAGGCCGCTTAGCCCAATACGCTATCTGAAATAAGAGCGACGTAAATTGAACAAATGTGATAGAATTTCCCTGAAATCTTATATTAAACAAAATATAAAATGATCTAATCGGGTCTCTGTTTGCCTTATCCTAGAAGTATAATAGTGCATTATACTCGCCATTTCATGCGCTTTTAGATGCCGCTTAGCCCAATACGCTATCTGAAATCGGAGCGACGTAAATGGAACAAATGTGATAGAATTTCCCTGAAATCTTATATTAATCAAAATATAAAATGATCTAATCGGGTCTCTGATTGCCCTATCATAGAAGATTAGTAGTGCATTTTACTCGCCATTCCATGCGCTTTAAGATGCCGCCTAGCCCAGTACATTATCTGAAACAGTAGCGACGTAACTTGAACAAATGTGGTAGAATTACGCTGCATTCTTATATTAACCGTTATATAAAATGATCTAATCGGGTCTCTGTTTGCCTTATCCTGGAAGTTTAATAGCGCATTTTAATCGCAATTCCACGCGCTTTAAGATGCCGCCTATCCCAGTATGCTATCTGAAATAGGAGCGACGTAAATTGAACAAATGTGATAGAATTTCGCTGAATTCTTAAATTAACCATAATATAAAATGATCTAATCGGGTCTCTGTTTGCCTTATCCTAGAAGTTTAATAGTGCATTATACTCGCCATTTCATGCGCTTTTAGATGCCGCCTAGCCCAGTACGCTATCTGAAATAGGAGCGACGTAAATTGAACAAATGTGATAGAATTTCCGTAAATCGTTATATTAACCTTAACGTAAAATGATCTAATCGGGTCTCTGTCCGCCCTACCATAGAAGTCTAATGGTGCATTTCACTCGTCATTTCATGCGCTTTGAGATGCCGCCTACCCCAGTACGCTATCTGAAATAGGAGCGACGTAAATTAAACAAATGTGATAGAATTTCCCTGAAATCTTATATTAAACAAAATATAAAATGATCTATTCGGGTCTCTGATTGCTCTATCATAGAAGTTTAGTAGTGCATTTTACTCGACCTTCCACGCGCTTTAAGATGCCGCCTAGCCCAGTACGCTATCTGAAATAGGAGCGACGTAAGATGAACAAATGTGATAGAATTTCGCTGAATTCTTGAATCAACCGTAATATAAAATGATCTAATCGGGTCTCTGTTTGAATTATCCTAGAAGTTTGATAGTGCATTTTACTCGCCATTTCATGCGCTTTGAGATGCCGCTTAGCCCAATACGCTATCTGAAATAGGAGCGACGTAAATTGAACAAATGTGATAGAATTTTGCTGAATTCTTAAATTAACCATAATATAAAATGATCTAATCGGGTCTCTGTTCGCCCCACCCTAGAAGCTTAATAGTGCATTTCACTCGTCATTTCATGCGCTTTGAGATGCCGCTTAGCCCAATATGCTATCTGAAATAGGAGCGACGTAAATTGAACAAATGTGATAGAATCTCGCTGAATTCTTTTATTAACCATAATGTAAAATGATCTGATCGGGGCTCTGTTCGCCCTAGCCTAGAAGTTTAATAGTGCATTGTATTCGCCATTTCATGCGCTTTGAGATGCCGCTTAGCCGAATTCGCTATCTGGAATAGGAGCGACGTAAATTGAACAAATGTGATAAAATTTCCCTGAAATCTTATATTAAACAAAATATAAAATGATCAAATCGGGTCTCTGACTGCCCTATCATAGAAGTTTAATAGTGCATTTCGCTCGTCATTTCATGCGCTTTGAGATGCAGCTAAGCCCAATAAGCTATCTGTAATAGGAGCGACGTAAATTGAACAAATGTGATAGAATTTCGCTGAATTCTTATATTAACCATCATATAAAATGATCTAATCGGGACTCTGATTGCCCTATCATAGAATTTTAATAGTGCATTTTACTCGCCATTCCACGCGCTTTAGGATGCCGCCTAGCCCAGTACGCTATCTGAAATAGGAGCGACGTAATTGAACAAATGTGATAGAATTTTGCTGAATTCTTAAATTAACCATAATATAAAATGATCTAATCGGGTCTCTTTTTGCCCTACCATAGAAGTTTCATAGTGCATTTTACTCGCCATTCCACGCGCTTTAAGGTGCCGCCTAGCCCAGTACGATATCTGAAATAGGAGCGACGTGAGTTGAACAAATGTGATAGAATTTTGCTGAATTCTTAAATTAACCATAATATAAAATGATCTAATCGGGTCTCTGTTTGCCCTACCCTAGAAGTTTAATAGTGCATTTCACTCGTCACTTCATGCGCTTTGAGATGCCGCTAAGCCCAATAAGCTATCTGAAATAGGAGCGACGTAAATTGAACAAATGTGATAGAATTTCGCAGAATTCTTATATTAACCAAAATATAAAATGATCTAATCTGGTCTCTGTTCGCCCTAGCCTAGAAGTTTAATAGTGCATTTTGTTCACCATTTCATGCGCTTTGAGATGCCGCTTAGCCCAATACGCTATCTGAAATACGAGCGAAGTAAATTGAACAAATGTGATAGAATTTCCCTGAAATCTTATATTAAACAAAATATAAAATGATCTAATCGGGTCTCTGATTGCTCTATCATAGAAGTTTAGTAGTGCATTTTGCTCGCCCTTCCACTCGCTTTAAGATGCCGCCTAGCCCAGTACGCTATCTGAAATAGGAGCGACATAAGATGAACAAATGTGATAGAATTACGCTGAATTCTTATATTAACCGTAATATAAAATGATCTAATCGGGTCTCTGTTTGCCTTATCCTAGAAGTTGAATAGTGCATTTCACTCGCCATTTCATGCACTTTGAAATGCTGCTTAGCCCAATACGCTATCTGAAATAGGCGCGTACGTAAATTGAACAAATGTGATAGAACTTCGCTGAATTCTTAAATTAACCATAATATAAAATGATCGAGTCGGGTCTCTGTTTGCCCTACCCTAGAAGTTTAATAGTGCATTTTATTCGCCATTTCATGCGCTTTGAGATGCCGCATAGCCCAATACGCTATCTGAAATAGGAGCGACGTAAATTGAACAAATGTGATACAATTTCCCTGAAATCTGATATTAAACAAAATATAAAATGATCTAATCGTGTCTCTGATTGCCCTATCATAGAAGTTTAGTAGTGCATTTTACTCGCCATTCCACGCGCTTTAAGATGCCGCCTAGCCCAGTACGCTATCTGAAATAGGAGCGACGTAAGTGAACAAATGTGATAGAATTACGCCGAGTTCTTATATTAACCGTAATATAAAATGATCTAATCGGGTCTCTGTTTGCCTCATCCTAGAAGTTTCACGGTGCATTATACTCGCCATTTCATGCGCTTTGAGACGCCGCTTAGCACAATACGCTATCTGAAATAGGAGCGACGTAAATTGAACGAATGTGATAGAATTACGCTGAATTCATAAATTAACCATAATATAAAATGATCTAATCGGGTCTCTGTTCGCCCTACCATAGAAGTCTAATAGTGCATTTCACTCGCCATTTCATGCGCTTTGAGATGCCGCCAAGCCCAGTACGCTATCTGAAATAGGAGCGACGTAAGTTGAACAAATGTGATAGAATTACGCTGCATTCTTATATTTACCGTAATATAAAATGATCTAATCGGGTCTCTGTTTGCCTTATCCTAGAAGTTTCATAGCGCATTTTACTAACCATTTCATGCGCTTTGTGAGGCCGCTTAGCCCAATACGCTATCTGAAATAAGAGCGACGTAAATTGAACAAATGTGATAGAATTTCCCTGAAATCTTATATTAATCAAAATATAAAATGATCTAATCGGGTCTCTGTTTGCCTTATCCTAGAAGTTTAATAGTGCATTATACTCGCCATTTCATGCGCTTTTAGATGCCGCTTAGCCCAATACGCTATCTGAAATCGGAGCGACGTAAATTGAACAAATGTGATAGAATTTCCCTGAAATCTTATATTAACCAAAATATAAAATGATCTAATCGGGTCTCTGATTGCCCTATCATAGAAGATTAGTAGTGCATTTTACTCGCCATTCCATGCGCTTTAAGATGCCGCCTAGCCCAGTACATTATCTGAAACAGGAGCGACGTAACTTGAACAAATGTGATAGAATTACGCTGCATTCTTATATTAACCGTTATATAAAATGATCTAATCGGGTCTCTGTTTGCCTTATCCTGGAAGTTTAATAGCGCATTTTACTCGCAATTCCACGCGCTTTAAGATGCCGCCTAGCCCAGTATGCTATCTGAAATAGGAGCGACGTAAATTGAACAAATGTGATAGAATTTCGCTGAATTCTTAAATTAACCATAATATAAAATGATCTAATCGGGTCTCTGTTTGCCTTATCCTAGAAGTTTAATAGTGCATTATACTCGCCATTTCATGCGCTTTTAGATGCCGCCTAGCCCAGTACGCTATCGGAAATAGGAGCGACGTAAATTGAACAAATGTGATAGAATTTCCGTGAATCCTTATATTAACCTTAACGTAAAATGATCTAATCCGGTCTCTGTTCGCCCTACCATAGAAGTCTAATGGTGCATTTCACTCGTCATTTCATGCGCTTTGAGATGCCGCCTACCCCAGTACGCTATCTGAAATAGGAGCGACGTAAATTAAACAAATGTGATAGAATTTCCGTGAATCCTTATATTAACCTTAATGTAAAATCATCTACTCGGGTCTCTGTTCGCCCTACCATAGAAGTCTAATCGTGCATTTCACTCGTCATTTCATGCGGTTTGAGATGCCGCCTGGCTCAGTACGCTATCTGAAATAGGAGCGCGTAAATTGAACAAATGTGATAGAATTTCCGTGAATCATTATATTAACCTTAATGTAAAATGATCTAATCGTGTCTCTGTTCGCCCTACCATAGAAATCTAATGGTGCATTTCACTCGTCATTTCATGCGCTTTGAGATGCCGCCTAGCCCAGTACGCTATCTGAAATAGGAGCGACGTAAATTGAACAAATGTGATAGAATTTCCGTGAATCCTTATATTAACCTTAATGTAAAATCATCTAATCGGGTCTCTGTTCGCCCTACCATAGAAGTCTAATGGTGCATTTCACTCGCCATTTCATGCGCTTTGAGATGCCGCTTAGCCGAATTCGCTATCTGAAATAGGAGCGACGTAAATTGAACAAATGTGATAAAATTTCCCTGAAATCTTATATTAAACAAAATATAAAATGATCAAATCGGGTCTCTGATTGCCCTATCATAGAAGTTTAATATAGCATTTCACTCGTCGTTTCATGCGCTTTGAGATGCCGCTAAGCCCAATATGCTATCTGTAATAGGAGCGACGTAAATTGAACAAATGTGATAGAATTTCGCGGAATTCTTAAATTAATCATAATATAAAATGATCTAATCGGGTCTCTGTTTGCCCTACCCTAGAAGTTTAATAGTGCAATTTATTCGCCATTTCATGCGCTTTGAGATGCCGCATAGCCCAATACGCTATCTGAAATAGGAGCGATGTAAATTGAACAAATGTGATAGAATTTCGCTGAATTCTTTTATTAACCATGATGTTAAATGATCTGATCGGGGCTCTGTTCGCCCTAGCCTAGAAGTTTAATAGTGCATTTTATTCGCCATTTCATGCGCTTTGAGAGGCCGCTTAGCCGAATTCGCTATCTGAAATAGGAGCGACGTAAATTGAACAAATGTGATAAAATTTCCCTGAAATCTTATATTAAACAAAATATAAAATGATCAAATCGGGTCTCTCATTGCCCTATCATAGAAGTTTAATATAGCATTTCACTCGTCGTTTCATGCGCTTTGAGATGCCGCTAAGCCCAATATGCTATCTGTAATAGGAGCGACGTAAATTGAACAAATGTGATAGAATTTCGCGGAATTCTTAAATTAATCATAATATAAAATGATCTAATCGGGTCTCTGTTCGCCCTACCCTAGAAGTTTAATAGTGCATTTCACTCGTCACGTCATGCGCTTTGAGATGCCGCTAAGCCCAATAAGCTATCTGAAATAGGAGCGACGTAAATTGAACAAATGTGATAAAATTTCCCTGAAATCTTATATTAAACAAAATATAAAATGATCTAATCGGGTCTCTGATTGCTCTACCATAGAAGTTTAGTAGTTCATTTTACTCGCCCTTCCACGCGCGTTAAGATGCCGCCTAGCCCGGTACGCTATCTGAAATAGGAGCGCCGTAAGATGAACAAATGTGATAGAATTACGCTGAATTCTTATATTAACCGTAATATAAAATGATCTAATCGGGTCTCTGTTTGCCTTATCCTAGAAGTTGAATAGTGCATTTCACTCGCCATTTCATGCGCTTTGAAATGCTGCTTAGCCCAATACGCTATCTGAAATAGGAGCGACGTAAATTGAACACATGTGATAGAACTTCGCTGAATTCTTAAATTAACCATAATATAAAATGATCGAATCGGGTCTCTGTTTGCCCTACCCTAGAAGTTTAATAGTGCATTTTATTCGCCATTTCATGCGCTTTGAGATGCCGCATAGCCCAATACGCTATCTGAAATAGGAGCGACGTAAATTGAACAAGTGTGATGCAATTTCCCTGAAATCTGATATTAAACAAAATATAAAATGATGTAATCGTGTCTCTGATTGCCCTATCATAGAAGTTTAGTAGTGCATTTTACTCGCCATTCCACGCGCTTTAAGATGCCGCCTAGCCCAGTACGCTATCTGAAATAGGAGCGACGTAAGTTGAACAAATGTGATAGAATTACGCTGAATTCTTTTATTAACCATAATGTAAAATGATCTAATCGGTTCTCTGTTCGCCCTAGCCTACAAGTTTAATAGTGCATTTTATTCGCCATTTCATGCACTTTGAGATGCCTCGTAGCCTAATACGCTATCTGAAATAGGAGCGACGTATATTGAACAAATGTGATAGAATTTCCCTGAAATCTTATATTGAACAAAATATAAAATGATCTTATCGGGTCTCTGATTGCCCTATCATAGAAGCTTAGTAGTGCATTTTACTAGCCATTCCACGCGCTTTAAGATGCCGCCTAGCCCAGTATGCTATCTGAAATAGGAACGACGTAAATGGAACAAATGTGATAGAATTTTGCTGAATTCTTATGTTAACCTTAATGTAAAATGATCTAATCGGGTCTCTGTTTGCCCTACCCTAGAAGTTTAATAGTGTATTTTACTCGCCATTTCATGCGCTTTGAGATGCCGCGTAGCCCAATACGCTATCTGAAATAGGAGCGACGTAAGTTGAACAAATGTGATAGAATTTCGCTGAATTCTTTTATTAACCATAATGTAAAATGATCTAATCGGTTCTCTGTCCGCCCTAGCCTACAAGTTTAATAGTGCATTTTATTCGCCATTTCATGCACTTTGAGATGCCTCGTAGCCTAATACGCTATCTGAAATAGGAGCGACGTAAATTGAACAAATGTGATAGAACTTCGCTGAATTCTTAAATTAACCATAATATAAAATGATTTAATCGGGTCTTTGTTTGCCCTAGCCTAGAAGTTTAATAGCGCATTTTACTCTCCATTTCATGCGCTTTGAGATGCCGCTTAGCCCAATACGCTATCTGAAATATTAGCGACGTAAATTGAACATATGTGACAGAATTTCCGTGAATTCTTATATTAACCTTAATGTACAATGATCCAATCGGGTCTCTGTTCGCCCTACCATAGAAGTCTAATAGTTCATTTCACTCGCCATTTCTTGCGCTTTGAAATGCCGCTTAGCCCAATACGCTATGTGAATAGGAGCGACGTAAGTTGAACAAATGTGATAGAATTTCGCTGAATTCTTAAATTAACCAAAATATAAAATGATCTCATCGGGTCTCTGTTTGCCCTACCCTAGAAGTTTAATAGTGCATGTTACACGCCATTCCACGCGCTTTAGGATGCCGCCTAGCCCAGTACGCTATATGAAATAGGAGCGACGTAAATTGAACAAATGTGATAGAATTTTGCTGAATTCTTAAATTAACCATAATATAAAATGATCTAATCGTGTCTCTTTTTTCCCTACCCTAGAAGTTTCATAGTGCATTCTACTCGCCATTTCATGCGCTTTGAGATGCCGCTTAGCCCAATACGCTATCTGAAATAGGAGCGACGTAAGTTAAACAAATGTGATAGAATTTCGCCGAATTCTTTTATTAACCATAATGTAAAATGATCTAATCGGGTCTCTGTTTGCCCTACCCTAGAAGTTTAATAGCTCATTTTACTCGCCATTTCATGCGCTTTCAGATGCCGCTTAGCCCTATACGCTATCTGAAATAGGAGCGACGTAAATTGAACAAATGTGATAGAATTTCGCTGAATTCTTAAATTAACCATAATATAAAATGATCAAATCGGGTCTCTGATTGCCCTATCATAGAAGATTAGTAGTGCATTTTACTCGCCATTCCATGCGCTTTAAGATGCTGCCTAGCCCAGTACATTATCTGAAACAGGAGCGACGTAACTTGAACAAATGTGATAGAATTACGCTGCATTCTTATATTAACCGTTATATAAAATGATCTAATCGGGTCTCTGTTTGCCTTATCCTGGAAGTTTATAGCGCATTTTACTCGCCATTCCACGCGCTTTAAGATGCCGCCTAGCCCAGTATGCTATCTGAAATAGGAGCGACGTAAATTGAACAAATGTGATAGAATTTCGCTGAATTCTTAAATTAACCATAATATAAAATGATCTAATCGGGTCTCTGATTGCCCTATCATAGAAGTTTAATAGTGCATTTTTCTCGCCATTTCATGCGCTTTTAGATGCCGCCTAGCCCAGTACGCTATCTGAAATAGGAGCGACGTAAATTGAACAAATGTGATAGAATTTCCGTGAATCCTTATATTAACTTAATGTAGAATGATCTAATCGGGTCTCTGTTCGCCCTACCATTGAAGTCTAATAGTGCATTTCACTCGACATTTCATGCGCTTTGAGATGCCGCCTAGCCCAGTACGCTATCTGAAATAGGAACGACGTAAATTGAACAAATGTGATAGAATTTCCGTGAATCCTTATATTAACCTTAATGTAAAATGATCTAATCGGGCCTCTGTTCGCCCTACCATAGAAGTCTAATGGTGCATTTCACTCGCCATTTCATGCGCTTTGAGATGCCGATTAGCCCAATACGCTATCTGAAATATGAGCGACGTAAATTGAACATATGTGATAGAATTTCCCTGAAACCTTATATTAAACAAAATATAAAATGATCAAATCGGGTCTCTGATTGCTCTATCATAGAAGTTTAATAGTGCAATATATTCGCCATTTCATGCGCTTTGAGATGCCGCATAGCCCAATACGCTATCTGAAATAGGAGCGACGTAAATTGAACAAATGTGATAGAATTTCCGTGAATTCTTATATTAACCTTAATGTAAAATGATCCAATCGGGTCTCTGCTCGCCCCACCCTAGAAGCTTAATAGTGCATTTCACTCGTCATTTCATGCGCTTTGAGATGCCGCTTAGCCCAATATGCTATCTGAAATAGGAGCGACGTAAATTGAACAAATGTGATAGAATTTCGCTGAATTCTTTTATTAACCAAAATGTAAAATGATCTAATCGGGTCTCTGTTCGACCTAGCCTAGAAGTTTAATAGTGCATTTTAGTCGCCATTTCATGCGCTTTGAGATGCCGCTTAGCCCAATACGCTATCTGAAATAGGAGCGACGTAAATTGAACAAATGTGATAGAATTTCCCTGAATTCTTATATTAACCTTAATGTAAAATGATCCAATCGGGTTTCTGTTCGCCCTACCATAGAAGTCTAATAGTGCATTTCACTCGCCATTTCATGCGCTTTGAGATGCCGCTTAGCCCAATACGCTATCTGAAATAGGAGCGACGTAAGTTGAACAAATGTGATAGAATTTCGCTGAATTCTTATATTAACCAAAATATAAAATGATCTAATCGGGTCTCTGTTTGCCCTACCCTAGAAGTTTAATAGTGCATTTCACTCGTCATTTCATGCGCTTTGAGATGCCGCTAAGCACAATAAGCTATCTGAAATATGAGCGACGCAAATAGAACAATTGTGATAGAATTTCGCTGAATTCTTATATTAACCAAAATATAAAATGATCAAATCGGGTCTCTGATTGCCCTATCATAGAAGTTTAGCTGTGCATTTTACTCGCCATTCCACGCGCTTTAAGATGCCGCCTAGCCCAGTACGCTATCTAAATTAGGAGCGACGTAAGTTGAACAAATGTGATAGAATTACGCTGAATTCTTATATTAACCGTAATATAAAATGATCTAATCGGGTCTCTGTTTGCCTTATCCTAGAAGTTTAGTATTGCATTTTACTCGCCATTGCATGCGCTTTGAGATGCCGCTTAGCCCAATACGCTATCTGAAATAGGAGCGACGTAAGTTGAAAAAATGTGATAGAATTGCGCTGAATTCTTTTAAGAACCAGAATGTAAAATGATCTAATCGGGTCTCTGTTCTCCCTAGCCTAGAAGTTTAATAGTGCATTTCATTCTCCATTTCATGCGCTTTGAGATGCCGCTTAGCCCAATACGTTATCTGAAATAGGAGCGACGTAAATTGAACAAATGCGATAGAATTTCCCTGAAATCTTATATTAAACAAAATATAAAATGATCTAATCGGGTCTCTGATTGCCCTATCATAGAAGTTCAGTAGTGCATTTTACTCGCCATTCCACGCGCTTTGAGATGCCGCCTAGCCCAGTACGCTATCTAAATTAGGAGCGACGTAAGTTGAACAAATGTGATAGAATTACGCTGAATTCTTATATTAACAGTAATATAAAATGATCTAATCGGGTCTCTGTTTGCCTTATCCTAGAAGTTTAGTATTGCATTTTACTCGCCATTTCATGCGCTTTGAGATGCCGCTTATCCCAATACGCTATCTGAAATAGGAGCGACGTAAATTGAACAAATGTGATAGAATTTTGCTGAATTCTTAAATTAACCATAATATAAAATGATCTAATCGGGTCTCTGTACGCCCTACCATAGAAATCTAATAGTGCATTTTACTCGCCATTTCATGCGCTTTGAGATGCCGCTTAGCCCAATACGCTATCTGAAATAGGAGCTACGTAAATTGGACAAATGTGATAGAATTTCCCTGAAATCTTATATTAAACAAAATATAAAATGATCTAATCGGGTCTCTGATTGCCCTATCATAGAAGTTTAGCAGTGCAGTTTACTCGCCATTCCACGCGCTTTAAGATGCCGCCTAGCCCAGTACGCTATCTAAATTAGGAGCGACGTAAGTTGAACAAATGTGATAGAATTACGCTGAATTCTTATATTAACCGTAATATAAAATGATCTAATCGGGTCTCTATTTGCCTTATCCTAGAAGTTTAATAGCGCATTTTACTCGCCATTTCATGCGCTTTGAGATGCCGCATAGCCCAATACGCTATCTGAAATAGGAGCGACGTAAATTGAACAAATGTGTCAGAATTTCCGTGAATTCTTATATTAACCTTAATGTACAATGATCCAATCGGGTCTCTGTTCGCCCTACCATAGAAGTCTAATAGTGCATTTCACTCGCCATTTCTTGCGCTTTGAGATGCCGCTTAGCCCAATACGCTATCTGAAAGAGGAGCGACGTAAGTTGAACAAATGTGATAGAATTTTGCTGAATTCTTAAATTAACCATAATGTAAAATGATCTAATCGGGTCTCTTTTTTCCCTACCCTAGAAGTTTCATAGTGCATTCTACTTGCCATTTCATGCGCTTTGAGATGCCGCTTAGCCCAATACGCTATCTGAAATAGGAGCGACGTAAGTTGAACAAATGTGATAGAATTTCGCCGCATTCTTTTATTAACCATAATGTAAAATGATCTAATCGGGTCACTGTTTGCCCTACCCTAGAAGTTTAATAGTGCATTTCACTCGTCATTTCATGCGCTTTGAAATGCTGCTTAGCCCAATACGCTATCTGAAATAGGGGCGACGTAAATGGAACAAATGTGATAGAATTTCCCTGAAATCTTATATTAATCAAAATATAAAATGATCTAATCGGGTCTCTGATTGCCCTATCATAGAAGATTAGTAGTGCATTTTACTCGCCATTCCATGCGCTTTAAGATGCCGCCTAGCCCAGTACATTATCTGAAACAGGAGCGACGTAACTTGAACAAATGTGGTAGAATTACGCTGCATTCTTATATTAACCGTTATATAAAATGATCTAATCGGGTCTCTGTTTGCCTTATCCTGGAAGTTTAATAGCGCATTTTAATCGCAATTCCACGCGCTTTAAGATGCCGCCTATCCCAGTATGCTATCTGAAATAGGAGCGACGTAAATTGAACAAATGTGATAGAATTTCGCTGAATTCTTAAATTAACCATAATATAAAATGATCTAATCGGGTCTCTGTTTGCCTTATCCTAGAAGTTTAATAGTGCATTATACTCGCCATTTCATGCGCTTTTAGATGCCGCCTAGCCCAGTACGCTATCTGAAATAGGAGCGACGTAAATTGAACAAATGTGATAGAATTTCCGTAAATCGTTATATTAACCTTAACGTAAAATGATCTAATCGGGTCTCTGTTCGCCCTACCATAGAAGTCTAATGGTGCATTTCACTCGTCATTTCATGCGCTTTGAGATGCCGCCTACCCCAGTACGCTATCTGAAATAGGAGCGACGTAAATTAAACAAATGTGATAGAATTTCCCTGAAATCTTATATTAAACAAAATATAAAATGATCTATTCGGGTCTCTGATTGCTCTATCATAGAAGTTTAGTAGTGCATTTTACTCGACCTTCCACGCGCTTTAAGATGCCGCCTAGCCCAGTACGCTATCTGAAATAGGAGCGACGTAAGATGAACAAATGTGATAGAATTTCGCTGAATTCTTCAATCAACCGTAATATAAAATGATCTAATCGGGTCTCTGTTTGAATTATCCTAGAAGTTTGATAGTGCATTTTACTCGCCATTTCATGCGCTTTGAGATGCCGCTTAGCCCAATACGCTATCTGAAATAGGAGCGACGTAAATTGAACAAATGTGATAGAATTTTGCTGAATTCTTAAATTAACCATAATATAAAATGATCTAATCGGGTCTCTGTTCGCCCCACCCTAGAAGCTTAATAGTGCATTTCACTCGTCATTTCATGCGCTTTGAGATGCCGCTTAGCCCAATATGCTATCTGAAATAGGAGCGACGTAAATTGAACAAATGTGATAGAATCTCGCTGAATTCTTTTATTAACCATAATGTAAAATGATCTGATCGGGGCTCTGTTCGCCCTAGCCTAGAAGTTTAATAGTGCATTGTATTCGCCATTTCATGCGCTTTGAGATGCCGCTTAGCCGAGTTCGCTATCTGGAATAGGAGCGACGTAAATTGAACAAATGTGATAAAATTTCCCTGAAATCTTATATTAAACAAAATATAAAATGATCAAATCGGGTCTCTGACTGCCCTATCATAGAAGTTTAATAGTGCATTTCACTCGTCATTTCATGCGCTTTGAGATGCAGCTAAGCCCAATAAGCTATCTGTAATAGGAGCGACGTAAATTGAACAAATGTGATAGAATTTCGCTGAATTCTTATATTAACCATCATATAAAATGATCTAATCGGGACTCTGATTGCCCTATCATAGAATTTTAATAGTGCATTTTACTCGCCATTCCACGCGCTTTAGGATGCCGCCTAGCCCAGTACGCTATCTGAAATAGGAGCGACGTAAATTGAACAAATGTGATAGAATTTTGCTGAATTCTTAAATTAACCATAATATAAAATGATCTAATCGGGTCTCTTTTTGCCCTACCATAGAAGTTTCATAGTGCATTTTACTCGCCATTCCACGCGCTTTAAGGTGCCGCCTAGCCCAGTACGATATCTGAAATAGGAGCGACATAAGATGAACAAATGTGATAGAATTACGCTGAATTCTTATATTAACCGTAATATAAAATGATCTAATCGGGTCTCTGTTTGCCTTATCCTAGAAGTTGAATAGTGCATTTCACTCGCCATTTCATGCACTTTGAAATGCTGCTTAGCCCAATACGCTATCTGAAATAGGCGCGACGTAAATTGAACAAATGTGATAGAATTTCCGTGAATCGTTATATTAACCTTAACGTAAAATGATCTAATCGGGTCTCTGTTCGCCCTACCATAGAAGTCTAATGGTGCATTTCACTCGTCATTTCATGCGCTTTGAGATGCCGCCTACCCCAGTACGCTATCTGAAATAGGAGCGACGTAAATTAAACAAATGTGATAGAATTTCCCTGAAATCTTATATTAAACAAAATATAAAATGATCTAATCGGGTCTCTGATTGCTCTATCATAGAAGTTTAGTAGTGCATTTTACTCGACCTTCCACGCGCTTTAAGATGCCGCCTAGCCCAGTACGCTATCTGAAATAGGAGCGACGTAAGTATGAACAAATGTGATAGAATTTCGCTGAATTCTTCAATCAACCGTAATATAAAATGATCTAATCGGGTCTCTGTTTGAATTATCCTAGAAGTTTGATAGTGCATTTTACTCGCCATTTCATGCGCTTTGAGATGCCGCTTAGCCCAATACGCTATCTGAAATAGGAGCGACGTAAATTGAACAAATGTGATAGAATTTTGCTGAATTCTTAAATTAACCATAATATAAAATGATCTAATCGGGTCTCTGTTCGCCCCACCCTAGAAGCTTAACAGTGCATTTCACTCGTCATTTCATGCGCTTTGAGATGCCGCTTAGCCCAATATGCTATCTGAAATAGGAGCGACGTAAATTGAACAAATGTGATAGAATCTCGCTGAATTCTTTTATTAACCATAATGTAAAATGATCTGATCGGGGCTCTGTTCGCCCTAGCCTAGAAGTTTAATAGTGCATTGTATTCGCCATTTCATGCGCTTTAAGATGCCGCCTAGCCCAGTACGCTATCTGAAATAGGAGCGACATAAGATGAACAAATGTGATAGAATTACGCTGAATTCTTATATTAACCGTAATATAAAATGATCTAATCGGGTCTCTGTTTGCCTTATCCTAGAAGTTGAATAGTGCATTTCACTCGCCATTTCATGCACTTTGAAATGCTGCTTAGCCCAATACGCTATCTGAAATAGGCGCGACGTAAATTGAACAAATGTGATAGAACTTCGCTGAATTCTTAAATTAACCATAATATAAAATGATCGAGTCGGGTCTCTGTTTGCCCTACCCTAGAAGTTTAATAGTGCATTTTATTCGCCATTTCATGCGCTTTGAGATGCCGCATAGCCCAATACGCTATCTGAAATAGGAGCGACGTAAATTGAACAAATGTGATACAATTTCCCTGAAATCTGATATTAAACAAAATATAAAATGATCTAATCGTGTCTCTGATTGCCCTATCATAGAAGTTTAGTAGTGCATTTTACTCGCCATTCCACGCGCTTTAAGATGCCGCCTAGCCCAGTACGCTATCTGAAATAGGAGCGACGTAAGTTGAACAAATGTGATAGAATTACGCCGAGTTCTTATATTAACCGTAATATAAAATGATCTAATCGGGTCTCTGTTTGCCTCATCCTAGAAGTTTCACGGTGCATTATACTCGCCATTTCATGCGCTTTGAGATGCCGCTTAGCACAATACGCTATCTGAAATAGGAGCGACGTAAATTGAACGAATGTGATAGAATTACGCTGAATTCATAAATTAACCATAATATAAAATGATCTAATCGGGTCTCTGTTCGCCCTACCATAGAAGTCTAATAGTGCATTTCACTCGCCATTTCATGCGCTTTGAGATGCCGCCAAGCCCAGTACGCTATCTGAAATAGGAGCGACGTAAGTTGAACAAATGTGATAGAATTACGCTGCATTCTTATATTTACCGTAATATAAAATGATCTAATCGGGTCTCTGTTTGCCTTATCCTAGAAGTTTCATAGCGCATTTTACTAACCATTTCATGCGCTTTGTGAGGCCGCTTAGCCCAATACGCTATCTGAAATAAGAGCGACGTAAATTGAACAAATGTGATAGAATTTCCCTGAAATCTTATATTAATCAAAATATAAAATGATCTAATCGGGTCTCTGTTTGCCTTATCCTAGAAGTTTAATAGCTCATTTTACTCGCCATTTCATGCGCTTTCAGATGCCGCTTAGCCCAATACGCTATCTGAAATAGGAGCGACGTAAATTGAACAAATGTGATAGAATTTCGCTGAATTCTTAAATTAACCATAATATAAAATGATCAAATCGGGTCTCTGATTGCCCTATCATAGAAGATTAGTAGTGCATTTTACTCGCCATTCCATGCGCTTTAAGATGCCGCCTAGCCCAGTACATTATCTGAAACAGGAGCGACGTAACTTGAAAAATGTGATAGAATTACGCTGCATTCTTATATTAACCGTTATATAAAATGATCTAATCGGGTCTCTGTTTGCCTTATCCTGGAAGTTTATAGCGCATTTTACTCGCCATTCCACGCGCTTTAAGATGCCGCCTAGCCCAGTATGCTATCTGAAATAGGAGCGACGTAAATTGAACAAATGTGATAGAATTTCGCTGAATTCTTAAATTAACCATAATATAAAATGATCTAATCGGGTCTCTGATTGCCCTATCATAGAAGTTTAATAGTGCATTTTACTCGCCATTTCATGCGCTTTTAGATGCCGCCTAGCCCAGTACGCTATCTGAAATAGGAGCGACGTAAATTGAACAAATGTGATAGAATTTCCGTGAATCCTTATATTAACTTAATGTAGAATGATCTAATCGGGTCTCTGTTCGCCCTACCATTGAAGTCTAATAGTGCATTTCACTCGACATTTCATGCGCTTTGAGATGCCGCCTAGCCCAGTACGCTATCTGAAATAGGAACGACGTAAATTGAACAAATGTGATAGAATTTCCGTGAATCCTTATATTAACCTTAATGTAAAATGATCTAATCGGGCCTCTGTTCGCCCTACCATAGAAGTCTAATGGTGCATTTCACTCGCCATTTCATGCGCTTTGAGATGCCGATTAGCCCAATACGCTATCTGAAATATGAGCGACGTAAATTGAACATATGTGATAGAATTTCCCTGAAACCTTATATTAAACAAAATATAAAATGATCAAATCGGGTCTCTGATTGCTCTATCATAGAAGTTTAATAGTGCAATATATTCGCCATTTCATGCGCTTTGAGATGCCGCATAGCCCAATACGCTATCTGAAATAGGAGCGACGTAAATTGAACAAATGTGATAGAATTTCCGTGAATTCTTATATTAACCTTAATGTAAAATGATCCAATCGGGTCTCTGCTCGCCCCACCCTAGAAGCTTAATAGTGCATTTCACTCGTCATTTCATGCGCTTTGAGATGCCGCTTAGCCCAATATGCTATCTGAAATAGGAGCGACGTAAATTGAACAAATGTGATAGAATTTCGCTGAATTCTTTTATTAACCAAAATGTAAAATGATCTAATCGGGTCTCTGTTCGACCTAGCCTAGAAGTTTAATAGTGCATTTTAGTCGCCATTTCATGCGCTTTGAGATGCCGCTTAGCCCAATACGCTATCTGAAATAGGAGCGACGTAAATTGAACAAATGTGATAGAATTTCCCTGAATTCTTATATTAACCTTAATGTAAAATGATCCAATCGGGTTTCTGTTCGCCCTACCATAGAAGTCTAATAGTGCATTTCACTCGCCATTTCATGCGCTTTGAGATGCCGCTTAGCCGAATTCGCTATCTGAAATAGGAGCGACGTAAATTTAACAAATGTGATAAAATTTCCCTGAAATCTTATATTAAACAAAATATAAAATGATCTTATCGGGTCTCTGATTGCCCTATCATAGAAGTTTAATAGTGAATTTCACTCGTCATTTCATGCGCTTTGTGATGCCGCTAAGCCCAATAAGCTATCTGTAATAGGAGCGACGTAAATTGAACAAATGTGATAGAATTTCGCTGAATTCTTATGTTAACCAAAATATAAAATGATCTAATCGGGTCTCTGATTGCCCTATCATAGAAGTTTAATAGTGCATTTTACTTGCCATTCCACGCGCTTTAAGATGCCGCCTAGCCCAGTACGCTATCTGACATAGGACCGACGTAAATTGAACAAATGCGATAAAATTTTGCTGACATCTTAAATTAACCATAATATAAAATGATCTAATCGGGTTGCTGATTGCCCCATCATAGAATTTTAATATTGCATTTTGCTCGCCATTCCACGCGCTTTAAGATGCCGCCTAGCCCAGTACGCTATCTGAAATAGGAGCGACGTAAATTGAACAAATGTGATAGAATTTTGCTGAATTCTTAAATTAACCATAATATAAAATGATCTAATCGGTTCTCTGATTGCCCTATCATAGAATTTTAATAGTGCATTATACTCGCCATTCCACGCGCTTTAAGATGCCGCCTACCCCAGTACGCTATCTGAAATAGGAGCGACGTAAATTGAACAAATGCGATAAAATTTTGCTGAATTCTTAAATTAACCATAATATAAAATGATCTAATCGGGTCTCTTTTTGCCCTACCCTAGAAGTATCATAGTGCATTTTACTCGCCATTTCATGCGCTTTGAGATGCCGCTTAGCCCAATACGCTATCTGAAATAGGAGCGACGTAAGTTGAACAAATGTGATAGAATTTCCCTGAAATCTTATATTAAACAAAATATAAAATGATCTAATCGGGTCTCTGATTGCCCTATCATAGAAGTTTAGTAGTTCATTTTACTCGCCCTTCCACGCGCGTTAAGATGCCGCCTAGCCCGGTACGCTATCTGAAATAGGAGCGCCGTAAGATGAACAAATGTGATAGAATTACGCTGAATTCTTATATTAACCGTAATATAAAATGATCTAATCGGGTCTCTGTTTGCCTTATCCTAGAAGTTGAATAGTGCATTTCACTCGCCATTTCATGCGCTTTGAAATGCTGCTTAGCCCAATACGCTATCTGAAATAGGAGCGACGTAAATTGAACACATGTGATAGAACTTCGCTGAATTCTTAAATTAACCATAATATAAAATGATCGAATCGGGTCTCTGTTTGCCCTACCCTAGAAGTTTAATAGTGCATTTTATTCGCCATTTCATGCGCTTTGAGATGCCGCCTAGCCCAGTACGCTATCTGAAATAGGAGCGACGTAAGTTGAACAAATGTGATAGAATTACGCTGAATTCTTTTATTAACCATAATGTAAAATGATCTAATCGGTTCTCTGTTCGCCCTAGCCTACAAGTTTAATAGTGCATTTTATTCGCCATTTCATGCACTTTGAGATGCCTCGTAGCCTAATACGCTATCTGAAATAGGAGCGACGTATATTGAACAAATGTGATAGAATTTCCCTGAAATCTTATATTGAACAAAATATAAAATGATCTTATCGGGTCTCTGATTGCCCTATCATAGAAGCTTAGTAGTGCATTTTACTAGCCATTCCACGCGCTTTAAGATGCCGCCTAGCCCAGTATGCTATCTGAAATAGGAACGACGTAAATGGAACAAATGTGATAGAATTTTGCTGAATTCTTATGTTAACCTTAATGTAAAATGATCTAATCGGGTCTCTGTTTGCCCTACCCTAGAAGTTTAATAGTGTATTTTACTCGCCATTTCATGCGCTTTGAGATGCCGCGTAGCCCAATACGCTATCTGAAATAGGAGCGACGTAAGTTGAACAAATGTGATAGAATTTCGCTGAATTCTTTTATTAACCATAATGTAAAATGATCTAATCGGTTCTCTGTCCGCCCTAGCCCACAAGTTTAATAGTGCATTTTATTCGCCATTTCATGCACTTTGAGATGCCTCGTAGCCTAATACGCTATCTGAAATAGGAGCGACGTAAATTGAACAAATGTGATAGAACTTCGCTGAATTCTTAAATTAACCATAATATAAAATGATTTAATCGGGTCTTTGTTTGCCCTAGCCTAGAAGTTTAATAGCGCATTTTACTCTCCATTTCATGCGCTTTGAGATGCCGCTTAGCCCAATACGCTATCTGAAATATTAGCGACGTAAATTGAACATATGTGACAGAATTTCCGTGAATTCTTATATTAACCTTAATGTACAATGATCCAATCGGGTCTCTGTTCGCCCTACCATAGAAGTCTAATAGTTCATTTCACTCGCCATTTCTTGCGCTTTGAAATGCCGCTTAGCCCAATACGCTATGTGAATAGGAGCGACGTAAGTTGAACAAATGTGATAGAATTTCGCTGAATTCTTAAATTAACCAAAATATAAAATGATCTCATCGGGTCTCTGTTTGCCCTACCCTAGAAGTTTAATAGTGCATGTTACACGCCATTCCACGCGCTTTAGGATGCCGCCTAGCCCAGTACGCTATATGAAATAGGAGCGACGTAAATTGAACAAATGTGATAGAATTTTGCTGAATTCTTAAATTAACCATAATATAAAATGATCTAATCGTGTCTCTTTTTTCCCTACCCTAGAAGTTTCATAGTGCATTCTACTCGCCATTTCACGCGCTTTGAGATGCCGCTTAGCCCAATACGCTATCTGAAATAGGAGCGACGTAAGTTGAACAAATGTGATAGAATTTCGCCGAATTCTTTTATTAACCATAATGTAAAATGATCTAATCGGGTCTCTGTTTGCCCTACCCTAGAAGTTTAATAGCTCATTTTACTCGCTATTTCATGCGCTTTCAGATGCCGCTTAGCCCAATACGCTATCTGAAATAGGAGCGACGTAAATTGAACAAATGTGATAGAATTTCGCTGAATTCTTAAATTAACCATAATATAAAATGATCAAATCGGGTCTCTGATTGCCCTATCATAGAAGATTAGTAGTGCATTTTACTCGCCATTCCATGCGCTTTAAGATGCCGCCTAGCCCAGTACATTATCTGAAACAGGAGCGACGTAACTTGAACAAATGTGATAGAATTACGCTGCATTCTTATATTAACCGTTATATAAAATGATCTAATCGGGTCTCTGTTTGCCTTATCCTGGAAGTTTATAGCGCATTTTACTCGCCATTCCACGCGCTTTAAGATGCCGCCTAGCCCAGTATGCTATCTGAAATAGGAGCGACGTAAATTGAACAAATGTGATAGAATTTCGCTGAATTCTTAAATTAACCATAATATAAAATGATCTAATCGGGTCTCTGATTGCCCTATCATAGAAGTTTAATAGTGCATTTTACTCGCCATTTCATGCGCTTTTAGATGCCGCCTAGCCCAGTACGCTATCTGAAATAGGAGCGACGTAAATTGAACAAATGTGATAGAATTTCCGTGAATCCTTATATTAACTTAATGTAGAATGATCTAATCGGGTCTCTGTTCGCCCTACCATTGAAGTCTAATAGTGCATTTCACTCGACATTTCATGCGCTTTGAGATGCCGCCTAGCCCAGTACGCTATCTGAAATAGGAACGACGTAAATTGAACAAATGTGATAGAATTTCCGTGAATCCTTATATTAACCTTAATGTAAAATGATCTAATCGGGCCTCTGTTCGCCCTACCATAGAAGTCTAATGGTGCATTTCACTCGCCATTTCATGCGCTTTGAGATGCCGATTAGCCCAATACGCTATCTGAAATATGAGCGACGTAAATTGAACATATGTGATAGAATTTCCCTGAAACCTTATATTAAACAAAATATAAAATGATCAAATCGGGTCTCTGATTGCTCTATCATAGAAGTTTAATAGTGCAATATATTCGCCATTTCATGCGCTTTGAGATGCCGCATAGCCCAATACGCTATCTGAAATAGGAGCGACGTAAATTGAACAAATGTGATAGAATTTCCGTGAATTCTTATATTAACCTTAATGTAAAATGATCCAATCGGGTCTCTGCTCGCCCCACCCTAGAAGCTTAATAGTGCATTTCACTCGTCATTTCATGCGCTTTGAGATGCCGCTTAGCCCAATATGCTATCTGAAATAGGAGCGACGTAAATTGAACAAATGTGATAGAATTTCGCTGAATTCTTTTATTAACCAAAATGTAAAATGATCTAATCGGGTCTCTGTTCGACCTAGCCTAGAAGTTTAATAGTGCATTTTACTCGCCATTTCATGCGCTTTGAGATGCCGCTTAGCCCAATACGCTATCTGAAATAGGAGCGACGTAAATTGAACAAATGTGATAGAATTTCCCTGAATTCTTATATTAACCTTAATGTAAAATGATCCAATCGGGTTTCTGTTCGCCCTACCATAGAAGTCTAATAGTGCATTTCACTCGCCATTTCATGCGCTTTGAGATGCCGCTTAGCCGAATTCGCTATCTGAAATAGGAGCGACGTAAATTTAACAAATGTGATAAAATTTCCCTGAAATCTTATATTAAACAAAATATAAAATGATCTTATCGGGTCTCTGATTGCCCTATCATAGAAGTTTAATAGTGAATTTCACTCGTCATTTCATGCGCTTTGTGATGCCGCTAAGCCCAATAAGCTATCTGTAATAGGAGCGACGTAAATTGAACAAATGTGATAGAATTTCGCTGAATTCTTATGTTAACCAAAATATAAAATGATCTAATCGGGTCTCTGATTGCCCTATCATAGAAGTTTAATAGTGCATTTTACTTGCCATTCCACGCGCTTTAAGATGCCGCCTAGCCCAGTACGCTATCTGACATAGGACCGACGTAAATTGAACAAATGCGATAAAATTTTGCTGACATCTTAAATTAACCATAATATAAAATGATCTAATCGGGTTGCTGATTGCCCCATCATAGAATTTTAATATTGCATTTTGCTCGCCATTCCACGCGCTTTAAGATGCCGCGTAGCCCAATACGCTATCTGAAATAGGAGCGACGTAAGTTGAACAAATGTGATAGAATTTCGCTGAATTCTTTTATTAACCATAATGTAAAATGATCTAATCGGTTCTCTGTCCGCCCTAGCCCACAAGTTTAATAGTGCATTTTATTCGCCATTTCATGCACTTTGAGATGCCTCGTAGCCTAATACGCTATCTGAAATAGGAGCGACGTAAATTGAACAAATGTGATAGAACTTCGCTGAATTCTTAAATTAACCATAATATAAAATGATTTAATCGGGTCTTTGTTTGCCCTAGCCTAGAAGTTTAATAGCGCATTTTACTCTCCATTTCATGCGCTTTGAGATGCCGCTTAGCCCAATACGCTATCTGAAATATTAGCGACGTAAATTGAACATATGTGACAGAATTTCCGTGAATTCTTATATTAACCTTAATGTACAATGATCCAATCGGGTCTCTGTTCGCCCTACCATAGAAGTCTAATAGTTCATTTCACTCGCCATTTCTTGCGCTTTGAAATGCCGCTTAGCCCAATACGCTATGTGAATAGGAGCGACGTAAGTTGAACAAATGTGATAGAATTTCGCTGAATTCTTAAATTAACCAAAATATAAAATGATCTCATCGGGTCTGTGTTTGCCCTACCCTAGAAGTTTAATAGTGCATGTTACACGCCATTCCACGCGCTTTAGGATGCCGCCTAGCCCAGTACGCTATATGAAATAGGAGCGACGTAAATTGAACAAATGTGATAGAATTTTGCTGAATTCTTAAATTAACCATAATATAAAATGATCTAATCGTGTCTCTTTTTTCCCTACCCTAGAAGTTTCATAGTGCATTCTACTCGCCATTTCACGCGCTTTGAGATGCCGCTTAGCCCAATACGCTATCTGAAATAGGAGCGACGTAAGTTGAACAAATGTGATAGAATTTCGCCGAATTCTTTTATTAACCATAATGTAAAATGATCTAATCGGGTCTCTGTTTGCCCTACCCTAGAAGTTTAATAGCTCATTTTACTCGCTATTTCATGCGCTTTCAGATGCCGCTTAGCCCAATACGCTATCTGAAATAGGAGCGACGTAAATTGAACAAATGTGATAGAATTTCGCTGAATTCTTAAATTAACCATAATATAAAATGATCAAATCGGGTCTCTGATTGCCCTATCATAGAAGATTAGTAGTGCATTTTACTCGCCATTCCATGCGCTTTAAGATGCCGCCTAGCCCAGTACATTATCTGAAACAGGAGCGACGTAACTTGAACAAATGTGATAGAATTACGCTGCATTCTTATATTAACCGTTATATAAAATGATCTAATCGGGTCTCTGTTTGCCTTATCCTGGAAGTTTATAGCGCATTTTACTCGCCATTCCACGCGCTTTAAGATGCCGCCTAGCCCAGTATGCTATCTGAAATAGGAGCGACGTAAATTGAACAAATGTGATAGAATTTCGCTGAATTCTTAAATTAACCATAATATAAAATGATCTAATCGGGTCTCTGATTGCCCTATCATAGAAGTTTAATAGTGCATTTTACTCGCCATTTCATGCGCTTTGAGATGCCGCTTAGCCCAATACGCTATCTGAAATAGGAGCGACGTAAATTGAACAAATGTGATAGAATTTCCCTGAATTCTTATATTAACCTTAATGTAAAATGATCCAATCGGGTTTCTGTTCGCCCTACCATAGAAGTCTAATAGTGCATTTCACTCGCCATTTCATGCGCTTTGAGATGCCGCTTAGCCGAATTCGCTATCTGAAATAGGAGCGACGTAAATTTAACAAATGTGATAAAATTTCCCTGAAATCTTATATTAAACAAAATATAAAATGATCTTATCGGGTCTCTGATTGCCCTATCATAGAAGTTTAATAGTGAATTTCACTCGTCATTTCATGCGCTTTGTGATGCCGCTAAGCCCAATAAGCTATCTGTAATAGGAGCGACGTAAATTGAACAAATGTGATAGAATTTCGCTGAATTCTTATGTTAACCAAAATATAAAATGATCTAATCGGGTCTCTGATTGCCCTATCATAGAAGTTTAATAGTGCATTTTACTTGCCATTCCACGCGCTTTAAGATGCCGCCTAGCCCAGTACGCTATCTGACATAGGACCGACGTAAATTGAACAAATGCGATAAAATTTTGCTGACATCTTAAATTAACCATAATATAAAATGATCTAATCGGGTTGCTGATTGCCCCATCATAGAATTTTAATATTGCATTTTACTCGCCATTCCACGCGCTTTAAGATGCCGCCTAGCCCAGTACGCTATCTGAAATAGGAGCGACGTAAATTGAACAAATGTGATAGAATTTTGCTGAATTCTTAAATTAACCATAATATAAAATGATCTAATCGGTTCTCTGATTGCCCTATCATAGAATTTTAATAGTGCATTATACTCGCCATTCCACGCGCTTTAAGATGCCGCCTACCCCAGTACGCTATCTGAAATAGGAGCGACGTAAATTGAACAAATGCGATAAAATTTTGCTGAATTCTTAAATTAACCATAATATAAAATGATCTAATCGGGTCTCTTTTTGCCCTACCCTAGAAGTTTCATAGTGCATTTTACTCGCCATTTCATGCGCTTTGAGATGCCGCTTAGCCCAATACGCTATCTGAAATAGGAGCGACGTAAGTTGAACAAATGTGATAGAATTACGCTGAATTCTTATATTAACCGTAATATAAAATGATCTAATCGCGTCTCTGCTTGCCCTACCCTAGAAGTTTAATAGTGCAGTTTACTCGCCATTTCTTGCGCTTTGAGATGCCTCATAGCCCACTACGCCATCTGAAATAGGAGCGACGTAAATTGAACAAATGTGACAGAGTTACGCTGAATTCTTATATTAACCAAAATATAAAATGATCTAATCGGGTCTCTGATTGCCCTATCATAGAAGTTTAATAGCGCATTTTACTCGCCATTCCACGCGCTTTAAGTTGCCGCCTAGCCCAGTACGCTATCTGAAATAGGAGCTACGTAAGCTGAACAAATGTCACAGAATTACGCTGAATTCTTATATTAACCGTAATATAAAATGATCTAATCGGGTCTCTGTTTGCCTTATCCTAGAAGTTTAATAGTGCATTTTACTCGCCATTTCTTGCGCTTTGAGATGACGCTTAACACAAGTCGCTATCTGAAATAGGAGCGATGTAAATTGAACAAATGTGATAGAATTTCGCTGAATTCTTATATTAACCTTAATGTAAAATGATCTAATCGGGTCTTTGTTCGCCCTAACCTTGAAGTTTAATGGTGCATTTCACTCGTCATTTCATGCGCTTTGAGATGCCGCTTAGCCCAATAAGCTATCTGAAATAGGAGCGACGTAAATTGAACAAATGTGATAGAATTTTTCTGAATTCTTAAATTAACCATAATATGAAATGACCTAATCGGGTCTCTGTTTGCCCTACCCTAGAAGTTTAATAGTGCATTTTACTCGCCATTTCTTGCGCTTTGAGATGCCGCTTAGCCCAATACGCTATCTGAAATATCAGCGACGTAAATTGAACAAATGTGAGAGAATTTCGCTGAATTCTTAAATTAACCATAATATAAAATGATCTAATGGGGTCTCTGTTTGCCCTACCCTAGAAGTTTAATGGTGCATTTTACTCGCCATTTCCTGCGCTTTGAGATGCCGCTTAGCACAAGTCGCTATCTGAAATAGGAGCGATGTAAATTGAACAAATGTGATAGAATTTCGCTGAATTCTTATATTAACCTTAATGTAAAATGATCTAATCGGGTCTTTGTTCGCCCTACCCAAGAAGTTTAATAGTGCATCTCACTCGACAATTCATGCGCTTTGCGATGCCGCTTAGCCCAATAAGCTATCTGAAATTGGAGCGACGTAAATTGAACAAATGTGATAGAATTTCGCTGAATTCTTATATTAACCAAAATATAAAATGATCTAATCGGGTCTCTGATTGCCCTGTCATAGAAGTTTAATAGTGCATTTTACTCGCCATTGCACACGCTTTAAGATGCCGCTTAGCCCAGTACGCTATCTGAAATAGGAACGACGTAAATTGAACAAATGTGATAGAATTTCGCTGAGTTCTTAAATTAACCATAATATAAAATGATCTAATGGGGTCTCTGTTTGCCCTACCCTAGAAGTTTAATAGTGCATTTTACTCGCCATTTCTTGCGCTTTGAGATGCCGCTTAGCCCAATACGCTATCTGAAATAGGAGCGACGTAAATTGAACAAATGTGATAGAATTTCGCTGAATTCTTATATTAACCAAAATATAAAATGATCTAATCGGGTCTCTGATTGCCCTATCATAGAAGATTAAGAGTGCATTTTGTTCGCCATTCCACGCGCTTTAAGATGCCGCCTAGCCCACTACGCTATCTGAAATAGGAGCGACGTAAGTTGAACAAATGTGATAGAATCACGCTGAATTCTTATATTAACCGTAATATGAAATGGTCTAATCGGGTCTCCGTTTGCCTTATCCTAGAAGTTTAATAGTGCATTTTACTGGCCATTTCATGCGCTTTGAGATGCCGCTTAGCCCAGTACGCTATCTGAAATAGGAGCGACGTAAATTGAACAAATGTGAGAGAATTTCGCTGAATTCTTAAATTAACCATAATATAAAATGATCTAATGTGGTCTCTGTTCGCCCTACCATGGAAGTCTAATGGTGCATTTCACTCGCCATTTCATGCGCTTTGAGATGCCGCTTAGCCCAATACGCTATCTAAAATAGGAGCGACGTAAGTGGAACAAATGTGATAGAATTACGCTGAATTCTTATATTAACCGTAATATAAAATGATCTAATCGGGTCTCTGTTTGCCTTATCCTAGAAGTTTAGTATTGCATTGTACTCGCCATTTCATGCGCTTTGAGATGCCGCTTAGCCCAATACGCTATCTGAAATAGGAGCGACGT
>CAKAJE020001648.1:0-47419 GCA_916610135.2 Macropis europaea | reverse complement strand
AGACCCGATTAGATCATTTTATATTTTGTTTAATATAAGATTTTAGGGAAATTCTATCACATTTGTTCAATTTACGTCGCTCCTATTTCATATAGCTAATTGGGCTATGCGGCATCTCAAAGCGCATGCAATTACGAGTGAAATGCACTCTTAAATTTCTAGGGTAGGGCGAACAGAGACCCGATTAGATCATTTTACATTAAGGGTAATATAAGAATTCAGCGAAATTCTATCACATTTGTTCAATTTACGTCTTTGATATTTCAGATAGCGTATTGGGCTAAGCGGCATCTGAAAGCGCATGCAATTACGAGTGAAATGCACTATTAAACTTCTAGGGTAGGGCGAACAGAGACCCGTTTAGATCATTTTACATTAAGGTTAATATAAGAATTCAGCGAAATTCTATCACATTTGTTCAATTTACGTCGCTCCTATTCAGATGGCTTATTGGGCTTAGCGGCATCTCAAAGCGCATGAAATGACGAGTGAAATGCACTATTAAACTTCTAGGGTATAGCAAACCGAGACCCGATTAGATCATTTTACATTATGGTTAATAAAAGAATTCAACGAAATTCTATCACAATTGTTCAACTTACGTTGCTCTTATTTCAGATAGCGTATTGGGTTAAGCGGCATCTCAAAGCGCATGAAATGGCGAGTAAAATGCACTGTTAAATTTCTAGGGTAGGGCAACCAGAGACCCGATTAGATAATTTTATATTATGGTTAATTTATGAATTCTGCAAAATCCTATCACATTTCTTCAATTTACGTCGTTCCTATTTCAGTTAGCGTACTGGGCTAGGCGGCATCTTAAAGCGCGTGGAATGGCGAGTAAAATGCACTGTTAAACTTCTAGGGTAGGGCAAACAGAGACCCGATTAGATCAGTTTATATTATGGTTAATTTAAGAATTCAGCAAAATTCTATCACATTTGTTCAATTTACGTCGTTCCTATTTCAGATAGCGTACTGGGCTAGGCGGCATCTTAAAGCGCGTGGAATGGCGAGTGAAATGCACTATTAAACTTCTATGATGGGGCAATCAGTGACCCGATTAGATCATTTTATATTTTGGTTAATACAAGGATTCAGCGAAATTCTATCACATTTGTTCAATTTACGTCGCTCCTATTTCCTATAGCTAATTGGGCTATGCGGCATCTCAAAGCGCATGCAATTACGAGTGAAATGCACTATTAAACTTCTAGGGTAGGGCGAACAGAGACCCGATTAGATCATTTTACATTAAGGGTAACATAAGAATTCAGCGAAATTCTATCACATTTGTTCAATTTACGTCTTTGATATTTCAGATAGCGTACTGGGCTAAGCGGCATCACAAAGCGCATGAAATGGCGAGTATAATGCACTACTAAACTTCTAGGATAAGGCAAACAGAGACCCGATTAGATCATTTTATATTACGGTTAATATAAGAATGCAGCGTAATTCTATCACATTTGTTCAACTTATATCGCTCCAATTTCAGATAGCGTATTAGGCTAAGCGGCATCTCAAAGCGCATGAAATGACGAGTAAAATGCACTATTAAAGTTCTAGGGTAGGGCAAGCAGAGACCCGATTAGATCATTTTATATTATGGTTAATTTAAGAATTCAGCGAAATTCTATCACATTTGTTCAACTTACGTCGCTCCTATTTCAGATAGCGTATTGGGCTAAGCGGCAACTCAAAGCGCATGAAATGGCGAGTAAAATGCACTGTTAAATTTCTAGGGTAGGGCAACCAGAGACCCGATTAGATCATTTTATATTATGGTTAATTTAAGAATTCTGCAAAATCCTATCACATTTGTTCAATTTACGTCGTTCCTATTTCAGATAGCGTACTGGGCTAGGCGGCATCTTAAAGCGCGTGGAATGGCGAGTGAAATGCACTATTAAACTTCTATGATAGGGCAATCAGAGACCCGATTACATCATTTTATATTTTGGTTAATACAAGAATTCAGCGAAATTCTATCACATTTGTTCAATTTACGTCGTTCCTATTTCATATAGCTAATTGGGCTATGCGGCATCTCAAAGCGCATGCAATTACGAGTGAAATGCACTCTTAAACTTCTAGGGTAGGGCGAACAGAGACCCGATTAGATCATTTTACATTAAGGGTAATATAAGAATTCAGCGATATTCTATCACATTTGTTCAATTTACGTCTTTGATATTTCAGATAGCGTATTGGGCTAAGCGGCATCTGAAAGCGCATGAAATGGCGAGTAAAACGCACTATTAAACTTCTAGGATAAGGCAAACAGAGACCCGATTAGATCATTTTATATTACGGTTAATATAAGAATGCAGCGTAATTCTATCACATTTGTTCAACTTTCGTCGCTTCTATTTCAGATAGCCTACAGGGCTAGGCGGCTTCTTAAAGCGCGTGGAATGGCGAGTAAAATGCACTACTAAACTTCTATGATAGGGCAATCAGAGACCCGATTAGATCATTTTACATTATGGTTAATAATAGAATTAAGCGAAATTCTATCACATTTGTTCAACTTACGTCGCTCCTATTTCAGATAGTGTATTGGGCTAAGCGGCACCTCAAAGCGCATGAAGTGACGAGTAAAATGCACTATTAAACTTCTAGTGTTAGGGAAACAGAGACCCGATTAGATCATTTTATATTACGGTTAATATAAGAATTCAGCGTAATTCTATCACATTTGTTCAACTTACGTCGCTCCTATTTCAGATAGCGTACTGGGCTAGGCGGCATCTTAAAGCGCGTGGAAGGGCGAGTAAAATACACTACTAAACTTCTATGATAGGGCAATCAGAGACCCGATTAGATCATTTTATATTTTGTTTAATATAAGATTTCAGGGAAATTCTATCACATTTGTTCAATTTACGTCACTCCTATTTCAGATAGCGTATTCGGCTAAGCGGCATCTCAAAGCGCATGAAATGGCGAGTATAATGCACTATTAAACTTCTAGGATAAGGCAAACAGAGACCCGATTAGATCATTTTATATTACGGTTAATATAAGAATGCAGCGTAATTCTATCACATTTGTTCAACTTTCGTCGCTTCTATTTCAGATAGCCTACAGGGCTAGGCGGCTTCTTAAAGCGCGTGGAATGGCGAGTAAAATGCACTACTAAACTTCTATGACAGGGCAATCAGAGACCCGATTAGATCATTTTACATTATGGTTAATAATAGAATTAAGCGAAATTCTATCACTTTTGTTCAACTTACGTAGCTCCTATTTCAGATCGCGTATCGGGCTAAGCGGCAACTCAAAGCGCATGAAATGGCGAGTAAAATGCACTGTTAAATTTCTAGGGTAGGGCAACCAGAGACCCGATTAGATCATTTTATATTATGGTTAATTTAAGAATTCTGCAAAATCCTATCACATTTGTTCAATTTACGTCGTTCCTATTTCAGATAGCGTATTGGGCTAAGCGGCATCTCAAAGCGCATGGAATGACGAGTGAAAGGCACTATTAAACTTCTAGGGTAGGGCGAACAGAGAACCGATTAGATCATTTTACATTAAGGTTAATATAAGAATTCAGGGAAATTCTATCACATTTGTTCAGTTTACGTCGTTCCTATTTCAGATAGCGTATTGGGCTAAGCGGCATCTCAAAGCGCATGAAATGGCGAGTAAAATGCACGATTAAACTTCTAGGCTAGGGCGAACAGAGACCCGATTAGATCATTTTACATTTTGTTTAATATAAGATTTCAGGGAAATTCTATCACATTTGTTCAATTTACGTCGCTCCTATTTCAGATAGCTTATTGGGCAAAGCGGCATCTCAAAGCGCATGAAATGATGAGTGAAATGCACTGTTAAACTTCTATGATAGGGCAATCAGAGACCCGACTAGATCATTTTATATTATGGTTAATTTAAGAATTCAGCGAAACTCTATCACATTTGTTCAACTTAAGGCGCTCCTATTTCAGATAGCGTATTGGGCTAAGCGGCATCTCAAAGCGCATGAAATGGCGAGTAAAATGCACTGTTAAATTTCTAGGGTAGGGCAACCAGAGACCCGATTAGATCATTTTATATTATGGTTAATTTAAGAATTCTGCAAAATCCTATCACATTTGTTCAATTTACGTCGTTCCTATTTCAGATAGCGTACTGGGCTAGGCGGCATCTTAAAGCGCGTGGAATGGCGAGTGAAATGCACTATTAAACTTCTATGATGGGGCAATCAGAGACCCGATTAGATCATTTTATATTTTGGTTAATACAAGAATTCAGCGAAATTCTATCACATTTGTTCAATTTACGTCGCTCCTATTTCATATAGCTAATTGGGCTATGCGGCATCTCAAAGCGCATGCAATTACGAGTGAAATGCACTCTTAAACTTCTAGGGTAGGGCGAACAGAGACCCGATTAGATCATTTTACATTAAGGGTAATATAAGAATTCAGCGAAATTCTATCACATTTGTTCAATTTACGTCTTTGATATTTCAGATAGCGTATTGGGCTAAGCGGCATCTGAAAGCGCATGAAATGGCGAGTAAATCGCACTATTAAACTTCTAGGGTAGGGCAAACAGAGACCCGATTGGATCAGTTTATATTATGGTTCATTTAAGAATTCAGCAAAATTCTATCACATTTGTTCAATTTACGTCGTTCCTATTTCAGATAGCATACTGGGCTAGGCGGCATCTTAAAGCGCGTGGAATGGCGAGTGAAATGCACTATTAAACTTCTATGATACGGCAATCAGAGACCCGATTAGATCACTTTATATTTTGGTTAATATAAGGAGTCAGCGAAATTCTATCACATTTGTTCAATTTACGTCGCTCCTATTTCAGGTAGCGTATTGGGCTAAGCGGCATCTCAAAGCGCATGAAATGGCGAGTGAAGTGCACTGTTAAACTTCTAGGGTAAGGGAAAGAGAGACCCGATTAGATCATTTTATATTACGGTTAATATAAGAATTAAGCGTAATTCTATCACATTTGTTGAATATACGTCACTCCTATTTCAGATAGCCTACTGGGCTAGCCTGCATCTTAAAGCCCGTGGAATAGCGAGTAAAATGGACTATTAGCCTTCTATGATAGGGCAATCGGAGACCCGATTAGATCATTTTATGTTTTGGTTAATATAAGAATTCAGCGAAATCCTATCACGTTTGTTCAATTTACGTCGCTCTTATTTCAGATAGCGTATTGGGCTAAGCGGCATCTCAAAGCGCATGAAATGGCGAATAAAATGAACTATTAAACTTCTAGGCTAGGGCGAACAGTGACCCGAGCAGATCATTTTACATTATGGTTAATAAAAGAATTCAGCGTAATTCTATCACATGTGTTCAACTTACGTCGCTCCTATCTCAGATAGCGTATTGGGCTAAGCGGCATCTCAAAGCGCATGAAATGGCGAGTGAAATGCACTATTAGACTTCTATGGTAGGGCGAACAGAGACCCGATTGGATCATTTTACATTAAGGTTAATATAAGAATTCACGGAAATTCTATCACATTTGTTCAATTTACGTCGCTCCTATTCCAGATAGCGTATTGGGCTAAGCGGCCTCTCAAAGCGCATGAAATGGCGAGTAAAATGCGCTATTAAACTTCTAGGATAAGGCAAACAGAGACCCGATTAGGTCGTTTTATATTACGGTTAATATAAGAATTCAGCGTAATTCTATCACATTTGTTCAAGTTACGTCGCTCCTATTTCAGATAGCGTACTGGGCTAGGCGGCATCTTAAAGCGCGTGGAATGGCGAGTAAAATGCACTACTAATCTTCTATGATAGGGCAATCAGAGACCCGATTAGATCATTTTATATTTTGATTAATATAAGATTTCAGGGAAATTCTATCACATTTGTTCTATTTACGTCGCTCCTATTTCAGATGGCGTATTGGGCTAAGCGGGATCTCAAAGCGCATGAAATGGCGAGTGAAATGCACTACTAATCTTTTATGATACGGCAATCAGAGACCCGATTAGATCATTTTATATTTTGATTAATATAAGATTTCAGGGAAATTCTATCACATTTGTTCAATTTACGTCGCTCCTATTTCAGATAGCGTATTCGGCTAAGCGGCATCTCAAAGCGCATGAAATGGCGAATAAAATGCACTATTAATCTTCTAGGCTAGGGCGAACAGAGACCCGATCAGATCATTTTACATTATGGTTAATAAAAGAATTCAGCGAAATTCTATCACATTTGTTCAACTGACGTCGCTCCTATTTCAGATAGCGTATTGGGCTAAGCGGCATCTCAAAGCGCATGAAATGGCGAGTGAAATGCACTATTAGACTTCTATGGTAGGGCGAACAGAGACCCGATTACATCATTTTACATTAAGGTTAATATAAGAATTCACGGAAATTCTATCACATTTGTTCAACTTACGTCGCTCCTATTTCAGATAGCGTACTGGGCTAGGCGGCACCTTAAAGCGCGTGGAATGACGAGTAAAATGCACTACTAAACTTCTATGATAGGGCAATCAGAGACCCGATTAGATCATTTTATATTTTGTTTAATATAAGATTTCACGGAAATTCTATCACATTTGTTCAATTTACGTCGCTCCTATTTCAGATAGCGTATTGGGCTAAGCGGCCTCTCAAAGCGCATGAAATGGCGAGTAAAATGCGCTATTAAACTTCTAGGATAATGCAAACGGAGACCCGATTAGTTCATTTTATATTACGGTTAATATAAGAATTCAGCGTAATTCTATCACATTTGTTCATCTTACGTCGCTCCTGTTTCAGATAGCCTACTGGGCTAGGCGGCATCTTAAAGCGCGTGGAAGGGCGAGTAAAATGCACTATTAAACTTCTAGGGTAGGGCGAACAGAGACCCGATTAGATCATTTTACATTAAGGTTAATATAAGTATTCAGCGAGATTCTATCACACTTGTTCAATTTGCGTCGCTTCTATTTCAGACAGCGTACTGGGCTAGGCGGCATCTTAAAGCGCGTGGAATGGCGAGTAAAATGCACTATTAACCTTCTATGATAGGGCAATCAGAGACTAGATTAGATCATTTTATACTTTGGTTAATATAAGAATTCAGCGAAATTCTATCACATTTGTTCAATTTACGTCGCTCCTATTTCAGATAGCGTATTGGGCTAAGCGGTAACTGAAAGCGCATGAAATGACGAGTGAAATGCACTATTAAACTTCTGGGCTAGGGCGAACAGAGACCCGATTAGATCATTTTGCATTCTGGTTAATAAAATAATTCAGCGAAATTCTATCACATTTGTTCAACTTTCGTTGCTCCTATTTCAGATACCGTATTGGGCTAAGCGGCATCTCAAAGCGCATGAAATGACGAGTGAAATGCACTATTCAACTTCTAGGGTAGGGCAAACAGGGACCCGATTAGATCATTTTATATTATGGTTAATTTAAGAATTCAGCGAAATTCTATCACATTTGTTCAATTTACGTCGTTCCTATTTCAGATAGCGTATTGTGCTAAGCGGCATCTCAAAGCGCATGAAATGGCAAGTAAAATGCACTATTAAACTTCTAGGGTAGGGCAATCAGAGACCCGATTAGATCATTTTATATTATGGTTAATTTAAGAATTCAGCAAAATTCTATCACATTCGTACAATTTAGGTCGCTCCTATTTCAGATAGCGTATTGGGCTAAGCGGCATCTCAAAGCGCATGAAATGCGAGTGAAATGCACTATAAGACTTCTATGGTAGGGCGAACAGAGGCCAGATTAGATCATTTTACATTCTGGTTAATAAAATAATTCAGCGAAATTCTATCACATTTGTTCAACTTTCGTCGCTCCTATTTCAGATAGCGTATTGAGCTAAGCGGCATCTCGAAGCGCATGAAATGGCGAGTATAATGCACTATTAAACTTCTAGGATGAGGCAAACAGATACCCGATTAGATCATTTTATATTATGGTTAATTTAAGAATTCAGCAAAATTCTATCACATTTGTTATATTTACGTCGCTCCTATTTCAGTTAGCGTATTGGGCTAACCGGCATCTCAAAGCGCATGAAATGGCGAATAAAATGGACTATTAAACTTCTAGGGTAGGGCAAACAGAGACCCGATTAGATCATTTTATATTACGGTTAATATAAGAATTCAGCGTAATTCTATCACATTTCTTCAAATTACGTCGCTCCTATTTCAGATAGCGTACTGGGCTGGCCGGTATCTCAAAGCGCATGAAATGGCGAGTAAAATGCACTATTAAACTTCTAGGGTAGGGCAAACAGAGACCCGATTAGATCATTTTATATTATGGTTAATTTAAGAATTCAGCAAGATTCTATCACATTTGTTGGATTTACGTCGCTCCTATTTCAGATAGCGTACTGGGCTAGGCGGCATCCTAAAGCGCGTAGAGTGGCGAGTAAAATGCACTATTAATCTTCTATGATAGGGCAATCAGAGACCCGATTAGATCATTTTATATTTTGGTTAATATAAGAATTCAGTGAAATTCTATCACATTTGTTCAATTTACGTCGCTCCTATTTCAGATAGCGTATTGGGCTATGCGGCATCTTAAAGCGCTCGGAATGGCGAGTAAAATGCACTATTAAACTTGTATGATAGGGCAATCAGAGACGCGATTTCATCATTTTATATTTTGTTTAATACAAGATTTCAGGGAAATTCTATCACATTTGTTCAATTCGTGTCGCTCATATTTCAGATAGCGTATTGGGCTAAGCGGCATCTCAAAGCGCATGAAATGGCGAGTAAAATGCACTATTAAACTCCTAGGGTAGGGCAAACAGAGACCCGATTAGATCATTTTACATTATGGTTAATAAAAGAATTCAGCGAAATTCTATCACATTTTTTCAACTTATATCACTCCAATTTCAGATAGCGTATTAGGCTAAGCGGCATCTCAAAGCGCATGAAATAACGAGTAAAATGCACTATTAAAGTTCTAGGGTAGGGCAAACAGAGACCCGATTAGATCATTTTATATTATGGTTAATTTAAGAATTGAGCGAAATTCTATCACATTCCTTCAATTTAGGTCGCTCCTATTTCAGATAGCGTATTGGGCTAAGCGGCATCTCAAAGCGCATGAAATGGCGAGTGAAATGCACTATAAGACTTGTATGGTAGGGCGAACAGAGACCCGATTAGATCATTTTATATTGAGGTTAATATAAGAATTCATGGAAATTCTATCACATTTGTTCAATTTACGTCGCTCCTATTTCAGATAGCGTATTGTGCTATGCGGCATCTTAAGGCGCATGAAATGGCGACTAAAATGCACTATTAAACTTCTAGCGTAGGGCAATCAGTGACGCGATTAGATCATTTTATATTATAGTTAATTTAAGAATTCAGCGAAATTCTATCACATACGTTCAATTTAGGTCGCTCCTATTTCAGATAGCGTACTGGGCTAGGCGGCATCTTAAAGCGCATGAAATGACGAGTGAAATGCACTATTAAACTTCTAGGCTAGGGCAAACAGGGACCCGATTAGATCATTTTATATTATGGTTAATTTAAGAATTCAGCAAAATTCTCTCACATTTGTTCAATTTACGTCGTTCCTATTTCAGGTAGCGTCCTGGGCTAAGCGGCATCTAAAAGCGCATGAAATGGCGAGTATAATGCACTATTATACTTCTAGGATAAGGGAAACAGAGACCCGATTAGATCATTTTATATTACGGTTAATATAAGAATGCAGCGTGATTCTATCACATTTGTTCAAGTTACGTCGTTCCTATTTCAGATAGCGTACTGGGCTAGGCGGCATCTTAAAGGGCGCGGAATGGCGAGTAAAATGCACTATTAAACTTCTATGATAGGGCAATCAGAGACACGATTAGATCATTTTATATTATGGTTAATTTAAGAATTCAGCGAAATTCTATCACATTTGTTCAATTTACGTCGTTCCAACTTCAGATAGCGTATTGGGCTAAGCGGCATCTCAAAGCGCATGAAATGGCGAATAAAATGAACTATTAAACTTCTAGGCTAGGGCGAACAGTGACCCGAGCAGATCATTTTACATTATGGTTAATAAAAGAATTCAGCGTAATTCTATCACATTTCTTCAAATTACGTCGCTCCTATTTCAGATAGCGTATTGGGCTAAGCGGCATCTCAAAGCGCATGAAATGGCGAGTGAAATGCACTATTAGACTTCTATGGTAGGGCGAACAGAGACCTGATTGGATCATTTTACATTAAGGTTAATATAAGAATTCACGGAAATTCTATCACATTTGTTCAATTTACGTCGCTCCTATTCCAGATAGCGTATTGGGCTAAGCGGCCTCTCAAAGCGCATGAAATGGCGAGTAAAATGCGCTATTAAACTTCTAGGATAAGGCAAACAGAGACCCGATCAGGTCGGTTTATATTACGGTTAATATAAGAATTCAGCGTAATTCTATCACATTTGTTCAAGTTACGTCGCTCCTATTTCAGATAGCGTACTGGGCTAGGCGGCATCTTAAAGCGCGTGGAATGGCGAGTAAAATGCACTACTAATCTTCTATGATAGGGCAATCAGAGACCCGATTAGATCATTTTATATTTTGTTTAATATAAGATTTCAGGGAAATTCTATCACATTTGTTCAATTTACGTCGTTCCTATTTCAGATAGCGTATTGGGCTATGCGGCATCTCAAAGCGCATGAAATGGCGAACAAAATGCACTATTAAACTTCTAGGCTAGGGCGAACAGAGACCAGATTAGATCATTTTATATTTTGGTTAACATAAGGATTCTGCGAAATTTTATCACATTTGTTCAATTTACGTCGCTCCTATTTCAGATAGCTTATTGGGCTAAGCGTCATCTGAAGGCGCATGAAGTGTCGAGTAAAATGCACTATTAAACTTCTAGGGTAGGGCAAACAGAGACCCGATTAGATCATTTTATATTATGGTTAATTTAAGAATTCAGCAAAATTCTATCACATTTGTTCAACTTACGTCGCTCCTATTTCAGATAGCGTACTGGGCTAGGCGGCACCTTAAAGCGCGTGGAATGACGAGTAAAATGCACTACTAAACTTCTAGGATAATGCAAACGGAGACCCGATTAGTTCATTTTATATTACGGTTAATATAAGAATTCAGCGTAATTCTATCACATTTGTTCATCTTACGTCGCTCCTATTTCAGATAGCCTACTGGGCTAGGCGGCATCTTAAAGCGCGTGGAAGGGCGAGTAAAATGCACTATTATACTTCTAGGGTAGGGCGAACAGGGACCCGAAGAGATCATTTTACATTAAGGTTAATATAAGTATTCAGCGAGATTCTATCACACTTGTTCAATTTGCGTCGCTTCTATTTCAGACAGCGTACTGGGCTAGGCGGCATCTTAAAGCGCGTGGAATGGCGAGTAAAATGCACTATTAACCTTCTATGATAGGGCAATCAGAGACTAGATTAGATCATTTTATACTTTGGTTAATATAAGAATTCAGCGGAATTCTATCACATTTGTTCAATTTACGTCGTTCCTATTTCAGATAGCGTATTGTGCTAAGCGGCATCTCAAAGCGCATGAAATGGCAAGTAAAATGCACTATTAAACTTCTAGGGTAGGGCAATCAGTGACCCGATTAGATCATTTTTTATTATGGTTAAATTAAGAATTCAGCGAAATTCTATCACATTTGTTCAATTTACGTCGCTCCTATTTCAGATAGCTAATTGGGCAATGCGGCATCTCAAAGCGCATGCAATTACGAGTGAAATGCACTATTAAACTTTTAGGGTAGGGCGAACAGAGACCCGATTAGATCATTTTACATTAAGGTTAATATAAGAATTCAGGGAAATTCTATCACATTTTTCAATTTACGTGACTCCTATTTCAGATAGCGTATTGTGCTACGCGGCTTCTCAAAGCGCATGAAATGGCGAGTCAAATGCACTATTAAACTTCTAGGGTAGGGCAAACAGAGACCCGATTATATCATTTTATATTATGGTTAATTTAAGAATTCAGCAAAATTCTATCACATTTGTTCTATTTACGGCGTTCCTATTTCAGATAGCGTACTGGGCTAGGCGGCATCTTAAAGCGCGTGGAATGGCGAGTATAATGCACTGTTAAACTTCTAGGGTAGGGCAAACAGAGACCCGATTAGATCAGTTTATATTATGGTTAATTTAAGAATTCAGCAAAATTCTATCACATTTGTTCAATTTACGTCGTTCCTATTTCAGATAGCGTACTGGGCTAGGCGGCATCTTAAAGCGCGTGGAATGGCGAGTGAAATGCACTATTAAACTTCTATGATAGGGCAATCAGAGACCCGACTAGATCATTTTATATTATGGTTATTTTAAGAATTCAGCGAAACTCTATCACATTTGTTCAACTTACGTCGCTCCTATTTCAGATAGCGTATTGGGCTAAGCGGCATCTCAAAGCGCATGAAATGGCGAGTAAAATGCACTGTTAAATTTCTAGGGTAGGGCAACCAGAGACCCGATTAGATCATTTTATATTATGGTTAATTTAAGAATTCTGCAAAATCCTATCACATTTGTTCAATTTACGTCGTTCCTATTTCAGATAGCGTACTGGGCTAGGCGGCATCTTAAAGCGCGTGGAATGGCGAGTGAAATGCACTATTAAACTTCTATGATAGGGCAATCAGAGACCCGATTAGATCATTTTATATTTTGGTTAATACAAGGATTCAGCGAAATTCTATCACATTTGTTCAATTTACGTCGCGCCTATTTCATATAGCTAATTGGGCTATGCGGCATCTCAAAGCGCATGCAACTACGAGTGAAATGCACTCTTAAATTTCTAGGGTAGGGCAAGCAGAGACCCGATTAGATCATTTTATATTATGGTTAATTTAAGAATTCAGCAAAATTCTATCACATTCGTTCAATTTAGGTCGCTCCTATTTCAGATAGCGTATTGGGCTAGGCGGCATCTTAAAGCGCGTGGAATGGCGAGTAGAATGCACTATTAACCTTTTATGATAGGGCGATCAGAGACCCGATTAGATCATTTTATATTTTGTTTAATATAAGATTTTAGGGAAATTCTATCACATTTGTTCATTTTACGTCGCTCCTATTTCAGATAGCGTATTGGGCTATGCGGCATCTCGAAGCGCATGCAATTACGAGCGAAATGCACTATTAAACTTCTAGGGTAGGGCGAACAGAGACACGATTAGATCATTTTACATTAAGGTTAATATAAGAATTCAGCGAAATTCTATCACATTTGTTCAATTCACGTCGTTGATATTTCAGATAGCGTATTGAGCTAAGCGGCATCTCAAAGCGCAAGAAATGGCGAGTAAAATGCACTATTACACTTCTAGGGTAGGGCAAACAGAGACCCGACTAGATCATTTCATATTATGGTTAATTTAAGAATTCAGCGAAATTCTATCACATTCGTTCAATTTACGTCGCTCCTATTTCGGATAGTGTATTGGGCTAAGCGGCACCTCAAAGCGCATGAAGTGGCGAGTAAAATGCACTATTAAACTTCTAGGGTTAGGGAAACAGAGACCCGATTAGATCATTTTATATTACGGTTAATATAAGAATTCAGCGTAATTCTATCACATTTGTTCAACTTACGTCGCTCCTATTTCAGATAGCGTACTGGGCTAGGCGGCATCTTAAAGCGCGTGGAAGGGCGAGTAAAATGCACTACTAAACTTCTATGATAGGGCAATCAGAGACCCGATTAGATCATTTTACATTGTGGTTAATAATAGAATTAAGCGAAATTCTATCACATTTGTTCAACTTACGTCGCTCCTATTTCAGATAGCGTATTGGGCTAAGCGGCAACTCAAAGCGCAAGAAATGGCGAGTAAAATGCACTGTTAAATTTCTAGGGTAGGGCAACCAGAGACCCGATTAGATCATTTTATATTATGGTTAATTTAAGAATTCTGCGAAATTCTATCACATTTGTTCAATTTACGTCGCTCCTATTTCATATAGCTAATTGGGCTATGCGGCATCTCAAAGCGCATGCAATTACGAGTGAAATGCACTCTTAAATTTCTAGGGTAGGGCGAACAGAGACCCGATTAGATCATTTTACATTAAGGGTAATATAAGAATTCAGCGAAATTCTATCACATTTGTTCAATTTACGTCTTTGATATTTCAGATAGCGTATTGGGCTAAGCGGCATCTGAAAGCGCATGCAATTACGAGTGAAATTCACTATTAAACTTCTAGGGTAGGGCGAACAGAGACCCGATTAGATCATTTTACATTAAGGTTAATATAAGAATTCAGGGAAATTCTATCACATTTGTTCAATTTACGTGACTCCTATTTCAGATAGCGTATTGTGCTACGCGGCTTCTCAAAGCGCATGAAATGGCGAGTAAAATGCACTATTAAACTTCTAGGGTAGGGCGAACAGAGACCCGATTATATCATTTTATATTATGGTTAATTTAAGAATTCAGCAAAATTCTATTACATTTGTTCAATTTACGGCGTTCCTATTTCAGATAGCGTATTGGGCTAAGCGGCATCTCAAAGCGCATGGAATGACGAGTGAAAGGCACTATTAAACTTCTAGGGTAGGGCGAACAGTGAACCGATTAGATCATTTTACATTTTGTTTAATATAAGATTTCAGGGAAATTCTATCACATTTGTTCAATTTACGTCGCTCCTATTTCAGATAGCTTTTTGGGCAAAGCGGCATCTCAAAGCGCATGAAATGATGATTGAAATGCACTGTTAAACTTCTATGATAGGGCAATCAGAGACCCGACTAGATCATTTTATATTATGGTTAATTTAAGAATTCAGCGAAACTCTATCACATTTGTTCAACTTACGTCGCTCCAATTTCAGATAGCGTATTGGGCTAAGCGGCATCTCAAAGCGCATGAAATGGCGAGTAAAATGCACTGTTAAATTTCTAGGGTACGGCAACCAGAGACCCGATTAGATCATTTTATATTATGGTTAATTTAAGAATTCTGCAAAATCCTATCACATTTGTTCAATTTACGTCGTTCCTATTTCAGATAGCGTACTGGGCTAGGCGGCATCTTAAAGCGCGTGGAATGGCGAGTGAAATGCACTATTAAACTTCTATGATAGGGCAATCAGAGACCCGATTAGATCATTTTATATTTTGGTTAATACAAGAATTCAGCGAAATTCTATCACATTTGTTCAATTTACGTCGCTCCTATTTCATATAGCTAATTGGGCTATGCGGCATCTCAAAGCGCATGCAATTACGAGTGAAATGCACTCTTAAATTTCTAGGGTAGGGCGAACAGAGACCCGATTAGATCATTTTACATTAAGGGTAATATAAGAATTCAGCGAAACTCTATCACATTTGTTCAATTTACGACTTTGATATTTCAGATAGCGTATTGGGCTAAGCGGCATCTGAAAGCGCATGCAATTACGAGTGAAATGCACTATTAAACTTCTAGGGTAGGGCGAACAGAGACCCGATTAGATCATTTTACATTAAGGTTAATATAAGAATTCAGCGAAATTCTATCACATTTGTTCAATTTACGTCGCTCCTATTCAGATGGCTTATTGGGCTTAGCGGCATCTCAAAGCGCATGAAATGACGAGTGAAATGCACTATTAAACTTCTAGGGTATAGCAAACCGAGACCCGATTAGATCATTTTACATTATGGTTAATAAAAGAATTCAACGAAATTCTATCACAATTGTTCAACTTACGTTGCTCTTATTTCAGATAGCGTATTGGGTTAAGCGGCATCTCAAAGCGCATGAAATGGCGAGTAAAATGCACTGTTAAATTTCTAGGGTAGGGCAACCAGAGACCCGATTAGATAATTTTATATTATGGTTAATTTATGAATTCTGCAAAATCCTATCACATTTCTTCAATTTACGTCGTTCCTATTTCAGTTAGCGTACTGGGCTAGGCGGCATCTTAAAGCGCGTGGAATGGCGAGTAAAATGCACTGTTAAACTTCTAGGGTAGGGCAAACAGAGACCCGATTAGATCAGTTTATATTATGGTTAATTTATGAATTCTGCAAAATCCTATCACATTTCTTCAATTTACGTCGTTCCTATTTCAGTTAGCGTACTGGGCTAGGCGGCATCTTAAAGCGCGTGGAATGGCGAGTAAAATGCACTGTTAAACTTCTAGGGTAGGGCAAACAGAGACCCGATTAGATCAGTTTATATTATGGTTAATTTAAGAATTCAGCAAAATTCTATCACATTTGTTCAATTTACGTCGTTCCTATTTCAGATAGCGTACTGGGCTAGGCGGCATCTTAAAGCGCGTGGAATGGCGAGTGAAATGCACTATTAAACTTCTATGATGGGGCAATCAGAGACCCGATTAGATCATTTTATATTTTGGTTAATACAAGGATTCAGCGAAATTCTATCACATTTGTTCAATTTACGTCGCTCCTATTTCATATAGCTAATTGGGCTATGCGGCATCTCAAAGCGCATGCAATTACGAGTGAAATGCACTATTAAACTTCTAGGGTAGGGCGAACAGAGACCCGATTAGATCATTTTACATTAAGGGTAACATAAGAATTCAGCGAAATTCTATCACATTTGTTCAATTTACGTCTTTGATATTTCAGATAGCGTACTGGGCTAAGCGGCATCACAAAGCGCATGAAATGGCGAGTATAATGCACTACTAAACTTCTAGGATAAGGCAAACAGAGACCCGATTAGATCATTTTATATTACGGTTAATATAAGAATGCAGCGTAATTCTATCACATTTGTTCAACTTATATCGCTCCAATTTCAGATAGCGTATTAGGCTAAGCGGCATCTCAAAGCGCATGAAATGACGAGTAAAATGCACTATTAAAGTTCTAGGGTAGGGCAAGCAGAGACCCGATTAGATCATTTTATATTATGGTTAATTTAAGAATTCAGCGAAATTCTATCACATTTGTTCAACTTACGTCGCTCCTATTTCAGATAGCGTATTGGGCTAAGCGGCAACTCAAAGCGCATGAAATGGCGAGTAAAATGCACTGTTAAATTTCTAGGGTAGGGCAACCAGAGACCCGATTAGATCATTTTATATTATGGTTAATTTAAGAATTCTGCAAAATCCTATCACATTTGTTCAATTTACGTCGTTCCTATTTCAGATAGCGTACTGGGCTAGGCGGCATCTTAAAGCGCGTGGAATGGCGAGTGAAATGCACTATTAAACTTCTATGATGGGGCAATCAGAGACCCGATTACATCATTTTATATTTTGGTTAATACAAGAATTCAGCGAAATTCTATCACATTTGTTCAATTTACGTCGTTCCTATTTCATATAGCTAATTGGGCTATGCGGCATCTCAAAGCGCATGCAATTACGAGTGAAATGCACTCTTAAACTTCTAGGGTAGGGCGAACAGAGACCCGATTAGATCATTTTACATTAAGGGTAATATAAGAATTCAGCGATATTCTATCACATTTGTTCAATTTACGTCTTTGATATTTCAGATAGCGTATTGGGCTAAGCGGCATCTGAAAGCGCATGAAATGGCGAGTAAAACGCACTATTAAACTTCTAGGATAAGGCAAACAGAGACCCGATTAGATCATTTTATATTACGGTTAATATAAGAATGCAGCGTAATTCTATCACATTTGTTCAACTTTCGTCGCTTCTATTTCAGATAGCCTACAGGGCTAGGCGGCTTCTTAAAGCGCGTGGAATGGCGAGTAAAATGCACTACTAAACTTCTATGATAGGGCAATCAGAGACCCGATTAGATCATTTTACATTATGGTTAATAATAGAATTAAGCGAAATTCTATCACATTTGTTCAACTTACGTCGCTCCTATTTCAGATAGTGTATTGGGCTAAGCGGGCACCTCAAAGCGCATGAAGTGACGAGTAAAATGCACTATTAAACTTCTAGGGTTAGGGAAACAGAGACCCGATTAGATCATTTTATATTACGGTTAATATAAGAATTCAGCGTAATTCTATCACATTTGTTCAACTTACGTCGCTCCTATTTCAGATAGCGTACTGGGCTAGGCGGCATCTTAAAGCGCGTGGAAGGGCGAGTAAAATACACTACTAAACTTCTATGATAGGGCAATCAGAGACCCGATTAGATCATTTTATATTTTGTTTAATATAAGATTTCAGGGAAATTCTATCACATTTGTTCAATTTACGTCACTCCTATTTCAGATAGCGTATTCGGCTAAGCGGCATCTCAAAGCGCATGAAATGGCGAGTATAATGCACTATTAAACTTCTAGGATAAGGCAAACAGAGACCCGATTAGATCATTTTATATTACGGTTAATATAAGAATGCAGCGTAATTCTATCACATTTATTCAACTTTCGTCGCTTCTATTTCAGATAGCCTACAGGGCTAGGCGGCTTCTTAAAGCGCGTGGAATGGCGAGTAAAATGCACTACTAAACTTCTATGACAGGGCAATCAGAGACCCGATTAGATCATTTTACATTATGGTTAATAATAGAATTAAGCGAAATTCTATCACATTTGTTCAACTTACGTAGCTCCTATTTCAGATCGCGTATCGGGCTAAGCGGCAACTCAAAGCGCATGAAATGGCGAGTAAAATGCACTGTTAAATTTCTAGGGTAGGGCAACCAGAGACCCGATTAGATCATTTTATATTATGGGTAATTTAAGAATTCTGCAAAATCCTATCACATTTGTTCAATTTACGTCGTTCCTATTTCAGATAGCGTATTGGGCTAAGCGGCATCTCAAAGCGCATGGAATGACGAGTGAAAGGCACTATTAAACTTCTAGGGTAGGGCGAACAGAGAACCGATTAGATCATTTTACATTAAGGTTAATATAAGAATTCAGGGAAATTCTATCACATTTGTTCAGTTTACGTCGTTCCTATTTCAGATAGCGTATTGGGCTAAGCGGCATCTCAAAGCGCATGAAATGGCGAGTAAAATGCACGATTAAACTTCTAGGCTAGGGCGAACAGAGACCCGATTAGATCATTTTACATTTTGTTTAATATAAGATTTCAGGGAAATTCTATCACATTTGTTCAATTTACGTCGCTCCTATTTCAGATAGCTTATTGGGCAAAGCGGCATCTCAAAGCGCATGAAATGATGAGTGAAATGCACTGTTAAACTTCTATGATAGGGCAATCAGAGACCCGACTAGATCATTTTATATTATGGTTAATTTAAGAATTCAGCGAAACTCTATCACATTTGTTCAACTTAAGGCGCTCCTATTTCAGATAGCGTATTGGGCTAAGCGGCATCTCAAAGCGCATGAAATGGCGAGTAAAATGCACTGTTAAATTTCTAGGGTAGGGCAACCAGAGACCCGATTAGATCATTTTATATTATGGTTAATTTTAGAATTCTGCAAAATCCTATCACATTTGTTCAATTTACGTCGTTCCTATTTCAGATAGCGTACTGGGCTAGGCGGCATCTTAAAGCGCGTGGAATGGCGAGTGAAATGCACTATTAAACTTCTATGATAGGGCAATCAGAGACCCGATTAGATCATTTTATATTTTGGTTAATACAAGAATTCAGCGAAATTCTATCACATTTGTTCAATTTACGTCGCTCCTATTTCATATAGCTAATTGGGCTATGCGGCATCTCAAAGCGCATGCAATTACGAGTGAAATGCACTCTTAAACTTCTAGGGTAGGGCGAACAGAGACCCGATTAGATCATTTTACATTAAGGGTAATATAAGAATTCAGCGAAATTCTATCACATTTGTTCAATTTACGTCTTTGATATTTCAGATAGCGTATTGGGCTAAGCGGCATCTGAAAGCGCATGAAATGGCGAGTAAAACGCACTATTAAACTTCTAGGGTAGGGCAAACAGAGACCCGATTGGATCAGTTTATATTATGGTTCATTTAAGAATTCAGCAAAATTCTATCACATTTGTTCAATTTACGTCGTTCCTATTTCAGATAGCATACTGGGCTAGGCGGCATCTTAAAGCGCGTGGAATGGCGAGTGAAATGCACTATTAAACTTCTATGATACGGCAATCAGAGACCCGATTAGATCACTTTATATTTTGGTTAATATAAGGAGTCAGCGAAATTCTATCACATTTGTTCAATTTACGTCGCTCCTATTTCAGGTAGCGTATTGGGCTAAGCGGCATCTCAAAGCGCATGAAATGGCGAGTGAAGTGCACTGTTAAACTTCTAGGGTAAGGGAAAGAGAGACCCGATTAGATCATTTTATATTACGGTTAATATAAGAATTAAGCGTAATTCTATCACATTTGTTGAATTTACGTCACTCCTATTTCAGATAGCCTACTGGGCTAGCCTGCATCTTAAAGCCCGTGGAATAGCGAGTAAAATGGACTATTAGCCTTCTATGATAGGGCAATCGGAGACCCGATTAGATCATTTTATGTTTTGGTTAATATAAGAATTCAGCGAAATCCTATCACGTTTGTTCAATTTACGTCGCTCTTATTTCAGACAGCGTATTGGGCTAAGCGGCATCTCAAAGCGCATGAAATGGCGAATAAAATGCACTATTAAACTTCTCGGCTAGGGCGAACAGAAACCCGATTAGATCATTTTATATTATGGTTAATTTAAGAATTCAGGGAAATTCTATCACATTTGTTCAATTTACGTCGCTCCTATTTCAGATAGCCTACTGGGCTAGCAGGCATCTTAAAGCGCGTGGAATAGCGAGAAAATGCACTATTAGCCTTCTATGATAGGGCAATCAGAGACCCGATTAGATCATTTTATATTTTGGTTACTATAAGAATTCAGCGAAATCCTATCACGTTTGTTCAATTTACGTCGTTACTATTTCAGATAGCGTATTGGGCTAAGCGGCATCTCAAAGCGCATGAAATGACGAGTGAAAGGCACTATTAAACTTCTAGGGTAGGCCGAACAGAGAACCGATTAGATCATTTTACATTAAGGTTAATATAAGAATTCAGGGAAATCCTATCGCGTTTGTTCAATTTACGTCGCTCCTATTTCAGATAGCGTACTGGGCTAAGCGGCATCTCAAAGCGCATGAAATGTCGAATACAATGCACTATTAAACTTCTAGGGTAGGGGGAACAGAGAACCGATTAGATCATTTTACATTAAGGTTAATATAAGAATTCAGGGAAATTCTATCACGTTTGTTCAATTTACGTCGCTACTATTTCAGATAGCGTATTGGGCTAAGCGGCATCTCAAAGCGTATGAAATGGCGAATAAAATGCACTATTAAAGTTCTATGATAGGGCGAACAGAGACCCGATTAGATCATTTTACATTAAGGTTAATATAAGAATTCAGCGAAATTCTATCACATTTGTTCAATTTACGTCGCTCATATTTCAGACAGCGTATTGGGCTAAGCGGCACCTCAAAGCGCATGAAATGGCGAGTAAAATGCACTATTAAACTTGTAGGGCAGGGCAATCAGAGACCCGATTAGATCATTTCATATTTTGGTTAATATAAGAATTCAGCGAAATTCTATCACATTTGTTCAATTTACGTCGCTCCTATTTCAGATGGCGTACTGGGCTATGCGGCATCTCAGAGCGCATGAAATGGCGAGTGAAATGCACTATTAAACTTCTCGGCTAGGGCGAACAGAGACCCGATTAGATCATTTTATATTATGGTTAATTTAAGAATTCAGCAAAATTCTATCACATTTGTTCAATTTACGTCGTTCCTATTTCAGATAGCGTACTGGGCTATGCGGCATCTCAAAGCGCATGAAATGGCGAGTGAAATGCACTATTCAACTTCTAGGGTAGGGCGAACAGAGACCCGATTAGATCATTTTACATTAAGGTTAATATAAGAATTCAGGGAAATTCTATCACATTTGTTCAATTTACGTCGCTCCTATTTCAGATAGCGTACTGGGCTAAGCGGCATCTCAAAGCGCATGAAATGTCGAATACAATGCACTATTAAACTTCTAGGGTAGGGGGAACAGAGAACCGATTAGATCATTTTACATTAAGGTTAATATAAGAATTCAGGGAAATTCTATCACGTTTGTTCAATTTACGTCGCTACTATTTCAGATAGCGTATTGGGCTAAGCGGCATCTCAAAGCGTATGAAATGGCGAATAAAATGCACTATTAAAGTTCTATGATAGGGCGAACAGAGACCCGATTAGATCATTTTACATTAAGGTTAATATAAGAATTCAGCGAAATTCTATCACATTTGTTCAATTTACGTCGCTCATATTTCAGACAGCGTATTGGGCTAAGCGGCACCTCAAAGCGCATGAAATGGCGAGTAAAATGCACTATTAAACTTGTAGGGCAGGGCAATCAGAGACCCGGTTAGATCATTTCATATTTTGGTTAATATAAGAATTCAGCGAAATTCTATCACATTTGTTCAATTTACGTCGCTCCTATTTCAGATGGCGTACTGGGCTATGCGGCATCTCAGAGCGCATGAAATGGCGAGTGAAATGCACTATTAAACTTCTCGGCTAGGGCGAACAGAGACCCGATTAGATCATTTTATATTATGGTTAATTTAAGAATTCAGCAAAATTCTATCACATTTGTTCAATTTACGTCGTTCCTATTTCAGATAGCGTACTGGGCTATGCGGCATCTCAAAGCGCATGAAATGGCGAGTGAAATGCACTATTCAACTTCTAGGGTAGGGCGAACAGAGACCCGATTAGATCATTTTATATTAAGGTTAATATAAGAATTCAGGGAAATTCTATCACATTTGTTCAATTTACGTCGCTCCTATTTCAGATAGCGTACTGGGCTAAGCGGCATCTCAAAGCGCATGAAATGTCGAATACAATGCACTATTAAACTTCTGGGGTAGGGGGAACAGAGAACCGATTAGATCATGTTACATTAAGGTTAATATAAGAATTCAGGGAAATTCTATCACGTTTGTTCAATTTACGTCGCTACTATTTCAGATAGCGTATTGGGCTAAGCGGCATCTCAAAGCGCATGAAATGGCGACTAAAATGCACTGTTAAACTTCTAGGGTTGGGCAAACAGAGACCCGATTAGATCATTTCATATTATGGTTTATTTAAGAATTAAGAGTAATTCTATCACATTTGTTCAATTTACGTCGCTCCTATTTCAGATAGCTTATTGGGCTAAGCGGCATCTCAAAGCGCATTAAATGACGAGTGAAATGCACTATTGAACTTCTAGGATAAGGCAAACAGAGACCCGATCAGATCATTTTATATTACGGTTAATATAAGAATTCAGCGTAATTCTATCACATTTGTTCGATTTACGTCGCTGATATTTCAGATAGCGTATTGGGCTAAGCGGCATCTCAAAGCGCAAGAAATGGCGAGTAAAATGCACTATTAAACTTCTAGGGTAGGGCAAACAGAGACCCGATAAGATCATTTTATATTATGGTTAATTTAAGAATTCAGCGAAATTCTATCACATTTGTTCAATTTACGTCGCTCCTATTTCAGATAGCGTACTGCGCTAGGCGGAATCTTAAAGCGCGTGGATTGGCGAGTAAAATGCACTATTAAACTTCTAGGGTAGGGCAGTCAGAGACCCGATTAGATGATTTTATATTATGGTTAATTTAAGAATTCAGCAAAATTCTATCACATTTGTTCAATTTACGTCGTTCCTATTTCAGATAGCATATTGGGCTATGCGGCATCTCAAAGCGCATGAAATGGCGAGTAATATGCACTATTAAACTTCTAGGGTAAGGCAAACAGAGACCCGATTAGATCAATTTATATTACGGTTAATATAAGAATTCAGCGAAATTCTATCACATTTGTTCAATTTACGTCGCTCCTATTTCAGATAGCGTACTGGGCTAGGCGGCAACTTAAAGCGCGTGGAATGGCGAATAAAATGCACTATTAAACTTCTATGATAGGGCAATCAGAGACACGATTAGATCATTTTATATTATGGTTAATTTAAGAATTCAGCAAAATTCTATCACATTTGTTCAATTTACGTCGCTCCTATATCAGATAGCATATTGGGCTAAGCGGCATCTCAAAGAGCATGAAATGGCGAGTAAAATGCACTATTAAACTTCTAGGGTAAGGCAAACAGAGACCCGATTAGATCATTTTATATTACGGTTAATATAAGAATTCAGCGAAATTCTATCACATTTGTTCAATTTACGTCGCTCCTATTTCAGATAGCGTATTGGGCTAAGCGGCATCTCAAAGCGCATGAAATGACGAGAGAAATGCACTATTAAACTTCTTGGGTAGGGCGAACAGAGACCCGATTACATCATTTTATATTATGGTTAATTTAAGAATTCAGCAAAATTCTATCACATTTGTTCAATTTACGTCGCTCCTATTTCAGATAGCGTGCTGGGCTACGCGGTATCTTAAAGCGCGTGGACGGGCGAGTAAAATGCACTACTAAACTTCTATGATAGGGCAATCAGAGTCCCGTTTAGATCATTTTATATTTTCTTTAATATAAGATTTCAGGGAAATTCTATCACATTTGTTCAACTTACGTCGCTCCTATTTCAGATAGCGTACTGGGCTAGGCGGCATCTCAAAGCGGGTGGAATGGCGAGTAAAATGCACTCTTAAACATCTATGATAGGGCAATCAGAGACCCGATTAGATCATTTTATATTTCGTTTACTATAACATTTCAGGGAAATTCTATCACATTTGTTCAATTTACGTCGCTCCTATTTCAGATAGCGTATTGGGCTAAGCGGCATCTCAAAGCGCAAGAAATGGCGAGTAAAATGCACTATTAAGCTTCTAGGGTTGGGCACATAGAGACCCGATTAGATCATTTTATATTATGGTTAATTTAAGAATTCAGCGAAATCCTATCACATTTGTTCATTCTACGTCGCTCCTATTTCAGATAGCGTATTGGGCTAAGCGGCATTTCAAAGCGCATGAAATGGCGAGTAAAATGCACTATTAAACTTCTAGGGCAGGGCGAACAGAGACCCGATTAGATCATTTTACATTAAGGTTAATATAAGTATTCAGGGAACTTCTATCACATTTGTTCAATTTACGTCGCTCCTATTTCAGACTGCTTATTGGGCTAAGCGGCATCTCAAAGCGCATGAAATGACGAGTAAAATAAGCTATTAAACTTCTAGGGTAGGGCAATCAGAGACCCGATTAGATCATTTTATATTATGGTTAATTTAAGAATTCAGCAAAATTCTATCACATTTGTTCAATTTACGTCGCTCCTATTTCAGAAAGCGTACTCGGATAGGCGGCATCTCAAAGCGCATGAAATGGCGAGTAAAATGCACTATTAAACTTCTAGGATAAGGCAAACAGAGACCCGATTAGATCATTTTATATTACGGTTAATATAAGAAATCAGCGTAATTCTGTCACATTCGTTCAACTTACGTAGCTCCTATTTCAGATAGCGTACTGGGCTAGGCGGCATCTTAAAGCGCGTGGAATGGCGAGTAAAATGCACTATTAAACTTCTATGATAGGGCAATCAGAGACCCGATTAGATCATTTTACATTAAGGTTAATATAAGAATTCAGCGAAATTCTATCACATTTGTTCAATTTACATCGCTCCTATTTCAGATAGCGACTTGTGCTAAGCGGCATCTCAAAGCGCAAGAAATGGCGAGTAAAATGCACTATTAAACTTCTAGGGTAGGGCAAACAGAGACCCCATTAGATCATTTTATATTATGGTTAATTTAAGAATTCAGCGAAATTCTATCACATTTGTTCAATTTACGTCGCTCCTATTTCAGATAGCGTATTGGGCTAAGCGGTATCTCAAAGCGCATGAAATGGCGAGTAAAATGCACTATTAAACTTCTAGGGTAGGGCAATCAGAGACCCGATTAGATCGTTTTATATTTTGGTTAATAAATGAATTCATCGAAATTCTGTGACATTTGTTCAACTTACGTAGCTCCTATTTCAGATAGCGTACTGGGCTAGGCGGCATCTCAAAGCGCATGAAATGACGAGTAAAATGCTCTATTAAACTTCTAGGGTAGGGCAAACAGAGACCCGATTAGGTCATTTCATATTATGGTTAATTTAAGAATTCAGCGAAATTCTATCACATTTGTTCAAGTTACATCGCTCCTATTTCAGATAGCTTATTGGGCTAAGCGGCATCTCAAAGCGCATGAAATGGCGAGTAAAATGCACTATTAAACTTCTAGGATAAGGCAAACAGAGACCCGATTAGATCATTTTATATTACGGTTAATATAAGAATTCAGCGTAATTCTGTCACATTTGTTCAAGTTACGTAGCTCCTATTTCAGATAGCGTACTGGGCTAGGCGGCAACTTAAACCGCGTGGAATGGCGAGTAAAATGCACTATTAAACTTCTAGGGTGGGGCAATCAGAGACCCGATAAGATCATTTTATATTACGGTTAATATAAGAATTCAGCGAAGTTCTATCACATTTGTTCAATTTACGTCACTCCTATTTCAGATAGCGTATTGGGCTAAGCGGCATCTCAAAGCGCATGAAATGGCGAGTAAAATGGACTATTAAACTTCTAGGATAAGGCAAACAGAGACCCGATTAGACCATTTTATATTACGGTTAACATAAGAATTCAGCGTAATTCTGTGACATTTGTTCAACTTACGTAGCTCCTATTTCAGACAGCGTACTGGGCTAGGCGGCAACTTAAAGCGCGTGGAATGGCGAGTAAAATGCACTACTAAACTTCTATGATAGGGCAATCAGAGACCCGATTAGATCATTTTATATTTTGGTTAATATAAGAATTCAGCGAAATTCTATCACATTTTTTCAATTTACGTCGCTCCTATTTCAGATAGTGTACTGGGCTAGGCGGCATCTCAAAGCGCATGGAATGGCGAGTGAAATGCACTATTAAACTTCTAGGGTAGGGCGAACAGACACCCGAATAGATCATTTTATATTACGGTTAATATAAGAATGCAGCGTAATTCTATCACATTTGTTCAACAAACGTCGCTCCTATTTCAGATAGCGTACTGGGCTAGGCGGCATCTTAAAGCGGGTGGAAGGGCGAGTAAAATGCACTTCTAAACTTCTATGATAGGGCAATCAGAGTTCCGAATAGATCATTTTATATTTTGTTTACTATAACATTTCAGGGAAATTCTATCACATTTGTTCAATTTACGTCGCTCCTATTTCAGATAGCGTATTGGGCTAAGCGGCATCTCAAAGCGCAAGAAATGGCGAGTAAAATGCACTATTAAGCTTCTAGGGTTGGGCACATATAGACCCGATTAGATCATTTTATATTATGGTTAATTTAAGAATTCAGCGAAATCCTATCACATTTGTTCATTTTACGTCGCTCCTATTTCAGATAGCGTATTGGGCTAAGCGGCATCTCAAAGCGCAAGAAATGGCGAGTAAAATTCACTATTAAACTTCTAGGGTAGGGCAAACAGAGACCCCATTAGATCATTTTATATTTTGGTTAATATAAGAATTCAGCGAAATTCTATCACATTTTTTCAATTTACGTCGCTCCTATTTCAGATAGTGTACTGGGCTAGGCGGCATCTTAAAGCGCGTGGAAGGGCGAGTAAAATGCACTACTAAACGTCTACGATAGGGCAATCAGAGTCCCGTTTAGATCATTTTATATTTTCTTTAATATAAGATTTCAGGGAAATTCTATCACATTTGTTCAATTTACGTCGCTCCTATTTCAGGTAGCTATTGGGCTAAGCGGCATCTCAAAGCGCATGAAATGACGAGAGAAATGCACTATTAAACTTCTAGGGCAGGGCGAACAGAGACCCGATTAGATCATTTTACATTAAGGTTAATATAAGTATTCAGGGAACTTCTATCACATTTGTTCAATTTACGTCGCTCCTATTTCAGACAGCTTATTGGGCTAAGCGGCATCTCAAAGCGCATGAAATGACGAGTAAAATGCACTATTAAACTTCTAGGGTAGGGCAATCAGAGACCCGAGTAGATGATTTTATATTATGGTTAATTTAAGAATTCAGCAAAATTCTATCACATTTATTCAATTTACGTCGCTCCTATTTCAGATAGCTATTGGGCTAAGCGGCATCTCAAAGCGCATGAAACGACGAGAGAAATGTACTATTAAACTTCTTGGGTAGGGCGAACAGAGACCCGATTACATCATTTTATATTATGGTTAATTTAAGAATTCAGCAAAATTCTATCACATTTGTTCAATTTACATCGCTCCTATTTCAGATAGCGTATTGGGCTAAGCGGCATCTCAAAGCGCATGGAATGACGAGTAAAATGCACTAATAAACTTCTAGGATAAGGCAAACGGAGATCCGATTAGACCATTTTATATTACGGTTAATATAAGAATTCAGCGTAACTCTATCACATTTGTTCAACTTACGTCGCTCCTATTTCAGATAGCGTACTGGGCTAGGCGGCATCTCAAAGCGCGTGGAATGGCGAGTAAAATGCACTCTTAAGCATCTATGATAGGGCATCAGAGACCCGATTAGATCATTTTATACTTTGGTTAATATAAGAATTCAGCGAACTTCTATCACATTTGTTCAATTTACGTCGCTCCTATTTCAGATAGCTATTGGGCTAAGCGGCATCTCAAAGCGCATGAATTGACGAGTGAAATGCACTATTAAACTTCTTTGGTAGGGCGTACAGAGACCCGATTACATCATTTTATATTTTCGTTAATATAAGAATTCAGCGAAATCCTATCACATATGTTCAATTTATGTCGCTCCTATTTCAGATAGCGTACTCGGATAGGCGGCATCTTAAAGCGCGTGGAATGGTGAGTAAAATGCACTATTAAACTTCTAGGGTAGGGGAATCAGAGACCTGATTAGATCATTTTATATTATGGTTAATATAAGAATTCAGCGAAATTCTATCACATTTGTTTAATTTACGTCGCTCCTATTTCAGATAGCGTATTGGGCTAAGCGGCATCTCAAAGCGCATGAAATGGCGAGTAAAATGCACTATTAAACTTCTAGGGTAGGGCAATCAGACACCCGATTAGATCATTTTATATTTTGGTTAATATAAGAATTCAGCGTAATTCTATCACATTTGTTCAATTTACGTCGCTCCTATATCAGATAGCATCATTGGGCTAAGCGGCATCTCAAAGCGCATGAAATGGCGAGTAAAATGCACTATTAAACTTCTAGGGTAAGGCAAACAGAGACCCGATTAGATCATTTTATATTACGGTTAATATAAGAATTCAGCGAAATTCTAACACATTTGTTCAATTTACGTCGCTCCTATTTCAGATAGCGTATTGGGCTAAGCGGCATCTCAAAGCGCATGAAATGACGAGAGAAATGCACTATTAAACTTCTTGGGTAGGGCGAACAGAGACCCGATTACATCATTTTATATTACAGTTAATTTAAGAATTCAGCAAGATTCTATCACATTTGTTCAATTTACGTCGCTCCTATTTCAGATAGCGTGCTGGGCTGCGCGGTATCTTAAAGCGCGTGGAAGGGCGAGTAAAATGCACTACTAAACTTCTATGATAGGGCAATCAGAGTCCCGTTTAGATCATTTTATATTTTCTTTAATATAAGATTTCAGGGAAATTCTATCACATTTGTTCAACTTACGTCGCTCCTATTTCAGATAGCGTACTGGGCTAGGCGGCATCTCAAAGCGGGTGGAATGGCGAGTAAAATGCACTCTCAAACATCTATGATAGGGCAATCAGAGACCCGATTAGATCATTTTATATTTTGGTTAATATAAGAATTCAGCGAAATTCTATCACATTTGTTCAATTTACGTCGTTCCTATTTCAGGTAGCATACTGGGCTAGGCGGCATCTTAAAGCGCGTGGAATGGCAAGTAAAATGCACTATTAATCTTCTATGATAGGGCAATCAGAGTTCCGAATATATCATTTTATATTTTGTTTACTATAACATTTCAGGGAAATTCTATCACATTTGTTCAATTTACGTCGCCCCTATTTCAGATAGCGTATTGGGCTATGCGGCATCTCAAAGCGCATGAAATGACGAGAGAAATGCACTATTAAACTTCTTGGGTAGGGCGAACAGAGACCCGATTAGATCATTTTATATTACGGTTAACATAAGAATTCAGCGTAATTCTGTGACATTTGTTCAACTTACGTAGCTCCTATTTCAGATAGCGTACTGGGCTAGGCAGCAACTTAAAGCGCGTGGAATGTCCAGTAAAATGCACTATTAAACTTCTATGATAGGGCAATCAGAGACCCGATTAGATCATTTTATATTTTGGTTAATATAAGAATCCAGCGAAATTCTATCACATTTGTTCAATTTACGTCGCTCCTATTTCAGATAGCGTATTGGGCTAAGCGGCATCTCACAGCGCACGAAAGGGCGAGTAAAATGCACTATTAAGCTTCTAGGGTTGGGCACATAGAGACCCGATTAGATCATTTTATATTATGGTTAATTTAAGAATTCAGCAAAATTCTATCACATTTGTTCAATTTACGTCGCTCCTATATCAGATAGCGTGCTGGGCTACGCGGTATCTTAAAGCGCGTGGACGGGCGAGTAAAATGCACTACTAAACTTCTATGATAGGGCAATCAGAGTCCCGTTTAGATCATTTTATATTACGGTTAACATAAGAATTCAGCGTAATTCTATCACATTTGTTCAACTAACGTCGCTCCTATTTCAGATAGCGTACTGCGCTAGGCGGCATCTTAAAGCGCGTGGAAGGGCGAGTAAAATGCACTACTAAACTTCTATGATAGGGCAATCAGAGTTCCGAATAGAACATTATATATTTTGTTTACTATAACATTTCAGGGAAATTCTATCACATTTGTTCAATTTACGTCGCTCCTATTTCAGATAGCGTATTGGTCTAAGAGGCATCTCAAAGCGCAAGAAATGGCGAGTAAAATGCACTATTAAGCTTCTAGGGTTGGGCACATAGAGACCCGATTAGATCATTTTATATTATGGTTAATTTAAGAATTCAGCGAAATCCTATCACATTTGTTCATTTTACGTCGCTCGTATTTCAGATAGCGTATTGGGCTAAGCGGCATTTCAAAGCGCATGAAATGGCGAGTAAAATGCACTATTAAACTTCTAGGGCAGGGCGAACAGAGACCCGATTAGATCATTTTACATTAAGGTTAATATAAGTATTCAGGGAACTTCTATCACATTTGTTCAATTTACGTCGCTCCTATTTCAGACACCTTATTGGGCTAAGCGGCATCTCAAAGCGCATGAAATGACGAGTAAAATGCACTATTAAACTTCTAGGGTAGGGCAATCAGAGAACCGATTAGATCATTTTATATTATGGTTAATTTAAGAATTCAGCAAAATTCTATCACATTTGTTCAATTTACGTCGCTCCTATATCAGATAGCATATTGGGCTAAGCGGCATCTCAAAGCGCATGAAATGGCGAGTAAAATGCACTATTAAACTTCTAGGGTAAGGCAAACAGAGACCCGATTAGATCATTTTATATTACTGTTAATATAAGAATTCAGCGAAATTCTATCACATTTGTTCAATTTACGTCGCTCCTATTTCAGATAGCGTATTGGGCTAAGCGGCATCTCAAAGCGCATGAAATGACGAGAGAAATGCACTATTAAACTTCTTGGGTAGGGCGAACAGAGACCCGATTACATCATTTTATATTATGGTTAATTTAAGAATTCAGCAAAATTCTATCACATTTGTTCAATTTACGTCGCTCCTATTTCAGATAGCGTGCTGGGCTACGCGGTATCTTAAAGCGCGTGGACGGGCGAGTAAAATGCACTACTAAACTTCTATGATAGGGCAATCAGAGTCCCGTTTAGATCATTTTATATTTTCTTTAATATAAGATTTCAGGGAAATTCTATCACATTTGTTCAACTTACGTCGCTCCTATTTCAGATAGCGTACTGGGCTAGGCGGCATCTCAAAGCGGGTGGAATGGCGAGTAAAATGCACTCTTAAACATCTATGATAGGGCAATCAGAGACCCGATTAGATCATTTTATATTTCGTTTACTATAACATTTCAGGGAAATTCTATCACATTTGTTCAATTTACGTCGCTCCTATTTCAGATAGCGTATTGGGCTAAGCGGCATCTCAAAGCGCAAGAAATGGCGAGTAAAATGCACTATTAAGCTTCTAGGGTTGGGCACATAGACACCCGATTAGATCATTTTATATTATGGTTAATTTAAGAATTCAGCGAAATCCTATCACATTTGTTCATTCTACGTCGCTCCTATTTCAGATAGCGTATTGGGCTAAGCGGCATTTCAAAGCGCATGAAATGGCGAGTAAAATGCACTATTAAACTTCTAGGGCAGGGCGAACAGAGACCCGATTAGATCATTTTACATTAAGGTTAATATAAGAATTCAGGGAACTTCTATCACATTTGTTCAATTTACGTCGCTCCTATTTCAGACTGCTTATTGGGCTAAGCGGCATCTCAAAGCGCATGAAATGACGAGTAAAATAAGCTATTAAACTTCTAGGGTAGGGCAATCAGAGACCCGATTAGATCATTTTATATTATGGTTAATTTAAGAATTCAGAAAAATTCTATCACATTTGTTCAATTTACGTCGCTCCTATTTCAGAAAGCGTACTCGGATAGGCGGCATCTCAAAGCGCATGAAATGGCGAGTAAAATGCACTATTAAACTTCTAGGATAAGGCAAACAGAGACCCGATTAGATCATTTTATATTACGGTTAATATAAGAAATCAGCGTAATTCTGTCACATTCGTTCAACTTACGTAGCTCCTATTTCAGATAGCGTACTGGGCTAGGCGGCATCTTAAAGCGCGTGGAATGGCGAGTAAAATGCACTATTAAACTTCTATGATAGGGCAATCAGAGACCCGATTAGATCATTTTACATTAAGGTTAATATAAGAATTCAGCGAAGTTCTATCACATTTGTTCAATTTACATCGCTCCTATTTCAGATAGCGACTTGTGCTAAGCGGCATCTCAAAGCGCAAGAAATGGCGAGTAAAATGCACTATTAAACTTCTAGGGTAGGGCAAACAGAGACCCCATTAGATCATTTTATATTATGGTTAATTTAAGAATTCAGCGAAATTCTATCACATTTGTTCAATTTACGTCGCTCCTATTTCAGATAGCGTATTGGGCTAAGCGGTATCTCAAAGCGCATGAAATGGCGAGTAAAATGCACTATTAATCTTCTATGATAGGGCAATCAGAGTTCCGAATATATCATTTTATATTTTGTTTACTATAACATTTCAGGGAAATTCTATCACATTTGTTCAATTTACGTCGCCCCTATTTCAGATAGCGTATTGGGCTATGCGGCATCTCAAAGCGCATGAAATGACGAGAGAAATGCACTATTAAACTTCTTGGGTAGGGCGAACAGAGACCCGATTAGATCATTTTATATTACGGTTAACATAAGAATTCAGCGTAATTCTGTGACATTTGTTCAACTTACGTAGCTCCTATTTCAGATAGCGTACTGGGCTAGGCAGCAACTTAAAGCGCGTGGAATGTCCAGTAAAATGCACTATTAAACTTCTATGATAGGGCAATCAGAGACCCGATTAGATCATTTTATATTTTGGTTAATATAAGAATCCAGCGAAATTCTATCACATTTGTTCAATTTACGTCGCTCCTATTTCAGATAGCGTATTGGGCTAAGCGGCATCTCACAGCGCACGAAAGGGCGAGTAAAATGCACTATTAAGCTTCTAGGGTTGGGCACATAGAGACCCGATTAGATCATTTTATATTATGGTTAATTTAAGAATTCAGCAAAATTCTATCACATTTGTTCAATTTACGTCGCTCCTATATCAGATAGCGTGCTGGGCTACGCGGTATCTTAAAGCGCGTGGACGGGCGAGTAAAATGCACTACTAAACTTCTATGATAGGGCAATCAGAGTCCCGTTTAGATCATTTTATATTACGGTTAACATAAGAATTCAGCGTAATTCTATCACATTTGTTCAACTAACGTCGCTCCTATTTCAGATAGCGTACTGCGCTAGGCGGCATCTTAAAGCGCGTGGAAGGGCGAGTAAAATGCACTACTAAACTTCTATGATAGGGCAATCAGAGTTCCGAATAGAACATTATATATTTTGTTTACTATAACATTTCAGGGAAATTCTATCACATTTGTTCAATTTACGTCGCTCCTATTTCAGATAGCGTATTGGTCTAAGAGGCATCTCAAAGCGCAAGAAATGGCGAGTAAAATGCACTATTAAGCTTCTAGGGTTGGGCACATAGAGACCCGATTAGATCATTTTATATTATGGTTAATTTAAGAATTCAGCGAAATCCTATCACATTTGTTCATTTTACGTCGCTCGTATTTCAGATAGCGTATTGGGCTAAGCGGCATTTCAAAGCGCATGAAATGGCGAGTAAAATGCACTATTAAACTTCTAGGGCAGGGCGAACAGAGACCCGATTAGATCATTTTACATTAAGGTTAATATAAGTATTCAGGGAACTTCTATCACATTTGTTCAATTTACGTCGCTCCTATTTCAGACACCTTATTGGGCTAAGCGGCATCTCAAAGCGCATGAAATGACGAGTAAAATGCACTATTAAACTTCTAGGGTAGGGCAATCAGAGAACCGATTAGATCATTTTATATTATGGTTAATTTAAGAATTCAGCAAAATTCTATCACATTTGTTCAATTTACGTCGCTCCTATTTCAGATAGCATATTGGGCTAAGCGGCATCTCAAAGCGCATGAAATGGCGAGTAAAATGCACTATTAAACTTCTAGGGTAAGGCAAACAGAGACCCGATTAGATCATTTTATATTACTGTTAATATAAGAATTCAGCGAAATTCTATCACATTTGTTCAATTTACGTCGCTCCTATTTCAGATAGCGTATTGGGCTAAGCGGCATCTCAAAGCGCATGAAATGACGAGTGAAATGCACTATTAAACTTCTTGGGTAGGGCGAACAGAGACCCGATTACATCATTTTATATTATGGTTAATTTAAGAATTCAGCAAAATTCTATCACATTTGTTCAATTTACGTCGCTCCTATTTCAGATAGCGTGCTGGGCTACGCGGTATCTTAAAGCGCGTGGACGGGCGAGTAAAATGCACTACTAAACTTCTATGATAGGGCAATCAGAGTCCCGTTTAGATCATTTTATATTTTCTTTAATATAAGATTTCAGGGAAATTCTATCACATTTGTTCAACTTACGTCGCTCCTATTTCAGATAGCGTACTGGGCTAGGCGGCATCTCAAAGCGGGTGGAATGGCGAGTAAAATGCACTCTTAAACATCTATGATAGGGCAATCAGAGACCCGATTAGATCATTTTATATTTCGTTTACTATAACATTTCAGGGAAATTCTATCACATTTGTTCAATTTACGTCGCTCCTATTTCAGATAGCGTATTGGGCTAAGCGGCATCTCAAAGCGCAAGAAATGGCGAGTAAAATGCACTATTAAGCTTCTAGGGTTGGGCACATAGACACCCGATTAGATCATTTTATATTATGGTTAATTTAAGAATTCAGCGAAATCCTATCACATTTGTTCATTTTACGTCGCTCCTATTTCAGATAGCGTATTGGGCTAAGCGGCATTTCAAAGCGCATGAAATGGCGAGTAAAATGCACTATTAAACTTCTAGGGCAGGGCGAACAGAGACCCGATTAGATCATTTTACATTAAGGTTAATATAAGTATTCAGGGAACTTCTATCACATTTGTTCAATTTACGTCGCTCCTATTTCAGACTGCTTATTGGGCTAAGCGGCATCTCAAAGCGCATGAAATGACGAGTAAAATAAGCTATTAAACTTCTAGGGTAGGGCAATCAGAGACCCGATTAGATCATTTTATATTATGGTTAATTTAAGAATTCAGCAAAATTCTATCACATTTGTTCAATTTACGTCGCTCCTATTTCAGAAAGCGTACTCGGATAGGCGGCATCTCAAAGCGCATGAAATGGCGAGTAAAATGCACTATTAAACTTCTAGGATAAGGCAAACAGAGACCCGATTAGATCATTTTATATTACGGTTAATATAAGAAATCAGCGTAATTCTGTCACATTCGTTCAACTTACGTAGCTCCTATTTCAGATAGCGTACTGGGCTAGGCGGCATCTTAAAGCGCGTGGAATGGCGAGTAAAATGCACTATTAAACTTCTATGATAGGGCAATCAGAGACCCGATTAGATCATTTTACATTAAGGTTAATATAAGAATTCAGCGAAGTTCTATCACATTTGTTCAATTTACATCGCTCCTATTTCAGATAGCGACTTGTGCTAAGCGGCATCTCAAAGCGCAAGAAATGGCGAGTAAAATGCACTATTAAACTTCTAGGGTAGGGCAAACAGAGACCCCATTAGATCATTTTATATTATGGTTAATTTAAGAATTCAGCGAAATTCTATCACATTTGTTCAATTTACGTCGCTCCTATTTCAGATAGCGTATTGGGCTAAGCGGTATCTCAAAGCGCATGAAATGGCGAGTAAAATGCACTATTAAACTTCTAGGGTAGGGCAATCAGAGACCCGATTAGATCGTTTTATATTTTGGTTAATAAATGAATTCATCGAAATTCTGTGACATTTGTTCAACTTACGTAGCTCCTATTTCAGATAGCGTACTGGGCTAGGCGGCATCTCAAAGCGCATGAAATGACGAGTAAAATGCTCTATTAAACTCCTAGGGTAGGGCAAACAGAGACCCGATTAGGTCATTTCATATTATGGTTAATTTAAGAATTCAGCGAAATTCTATCACATTTGTTCAAGTTACATCGCTCCTATTTCAGATAGCTTATTGGGCTAAGCGGCATCTCAAAGCGCATGAAATGGCGAGTAAAATGCACTATTAAACTTCTAGGATAAGGCAAACAGAGACCCGATTAGATCATTTTATATTACGGTTAATATAAGAATTCAGCGTAATTCTGTCACATTTGTTCAAGTTACGTAGCTCCTATTTCAGATAGCGTACTGGGCTAGGCGGCAACTTAAACCGCGTGGAATGGCGAGTAAAATGCACTATTGAACTTCTAGGGTGGGGCAATCAGAGACCCGATAAGATCATTTTATATTACGGTTAATATAAGAATTCAGCGAAGTTCTATCACATTTGTTCAATTTACGTCACTCCTATTTCAGATAGCGTATAGGGCTAAGCGGCATCTCAAAGCGCATGAAATGGCGAGTAAAATGGACTATTAAACTTCTAGGATAAGGCAAACAGAGACCCGATTAGACCATTTTATATTACGGTTAACATAAGAATTCAGCGTAATTCTGTGACATTTGTTCAACTTACGTAGCTCCTATTTCAGATAGCGTACTGGGCTAGGCGGCAACTTAAAGCGCGTGGAATGGCGAGTAAAATGCACTACTAAACTTCTATGATAGGGCAATCAGAGACCCGATTAGATCATTTTATATTTTGGTTAATATAAGAATTCAGCGAAATTCTATCACATTTTTTCAATTTACGTCGCTCCTATTTCAGATAGTGTACTGGGCTAGGCGGCATCTCAAAGCGCATGGAATGTCGAGTGAAATGCACTATTAAACTTCTAGGGTAGGGCGAACAGACACCCGAATAGATCATTTTATATTACGGTTAATATAAGAATGCAGCGTAATTCTATCACATTTGTTCAACTAACGTCGCTCCTATTTCAGATAGCGTACTGGGCTAGGCGGCATCTTAAAGCGCGTGGAAGGGCGAGTAAAATGCACTTCTAAACTTCTATGATAGGGCAATCAGAGTTCCGAATAGATCATTTTATATTTTGTTTACTATAACATTTCAGGGAAATTCTATCACATTTGTTCAATTTACGTCGCTCCTATTTCAGATAGCGTATTGGGCTAAGCGGCATCTCAAAGCGCAAGAAATGGCGAGTAAAATGCACTATTAAGCTTCTAGGGTTGGGCACATATAGACCCGATTAGATCATTTTATATTATGGTTAATTTAAGAATTCAGCGAAATCCTATCACATTTGTTCATTTTACGTCGCTCCTATTTCAGATAGCGTATTGGGCTAAGCGGCATCTCAAAGCGCAAGAAATGGCGAGTAAAATTCACTATTAAACTTCTAGGGTAGGGCAAACAGAGACCCCATTAGATCATTTTATATTTTGGTTAATATAAGAATTCAGCGAAATTCTATCACATTTTTTCAATTTACGTCGCTCCTATTTCAGATAGTGTACTGGGCTAGGCGGCATCTTAAAGCGCGTGGAAGGGCGAGTAAAATGCACTACTAAACGTCTACGATAGGGCAATCAGAGTCCCGTTTAGATCATTTTATATTTTCTTTAATATAAGATTTCAGGGAAATTCTATCACATTTGTTCAATTTACGTCGCTCCTATTTCAGGTAGCTCTTGGGCTAAGCGGCATCTCAAAGCGCATGAAATGACGAGAGAAATGCACTATTAAACTTCTAGGGCAGGGCGAACAGAGACCCGATTAGATCATTTTACATTAAGGTTAATATAAGTATTCAGGGAACTTCTATCACATTTGTTCAATTTACGTCGCTCCTATTTCAGACAGCTTATTGGGCTAAGCGGCATCTCAAAGCGCATGAAATGACGAGTAAAATGCACTATTAAACTGCTAGGGTAGGGCAATCAGAGACCCGAGTACATGATTTTATATTATGGTTAATTTAAGAATTCAGCAAAATTCTATCACATTTATTCAATTTACGTCGCTCCTATTTCAGATAGCTATTGGGCTAAGCGGCATCTCAAAGCGCATGAAACGACGAGAGAAATGTACTATTAAACTTCTTGGGTAGGGCGAACAGAGACCCGATTACATCATTTTATATTATGGTTAATTTAAGAATTCAGCAAAATTCTATCACATTTGTTCAATTTACATCGCTCCTATTTCAGATAGCGTATTGGGCTAAGCGGCATCTCAAAGCGCATGGAATGACGAGTAAAATGCACTAATAAACTTCTAGGATAAGGCAAACGGAGATCCGATTAGACCATTTTATATTACGGTTAATATAAGAATTCAGCGTAACTCTATCACATTTGTTCAACTTACGTCGCTCCTATTTCAGATAGCGTACTGGGCTAGGCGGCATCTCAAAGCGCGTGGAATGGCGAGTAAAATGCACTCTTAAGCATCTATGATAGGGCATCAGAGACCCGATTAGATCATTTTATACTTTGGTTAATATAAGAATTCAGCGAACTTCTATCACATTTGTTCAATTTACGTCGCTCCTATTTCAGATAGCTATTGGGCTAAGCGGCATCTCAAAGCGCATGAAATGACGAGTGAAATGCACTATTAAACTTCTTTGGTAGGGCGTACAGAGACCCGATTACATCATTTTATATTTTCGTTAATATAAGAATTCAGCGAAATCCTATCACATATGTTCAATTTATGTCGCTCCTATTTCAGATAGCGTACTCGGATAGGCGGCATCTTAAAGCGCGTGGAATGGTGAGTAAAATGCACTATTAAACTTCTAGGGTAGGGGAATCAGAGACCTGATTAGATCATTTTATATTATGGTTAATATAAGAATTCAGCGAAATTCTATCACATTTGTTTAATTTACGTCGCTCCTATTTCAGATAGCGTATTGGGCTAAGCGGCATCTCAAAGCGCATGAAATGGCGAGTAAAATGCACTATTAAACTTCTAGGGTAGGGCAATCAGACACCCGATTAGATCATTTTATATTTTGGTTAATATAAGAATTCAGCGTAATTCTATCACATTTGTTCAATTTACGTCGCTCCTATATCAGATAGCATCATTGGGCTAAGCGGCATCTCAAAGCGCATGAAATGGCGAGTAAAATGCACTATTAAACTTCTAGGGTAAGGCAAACAGAGACCCGATTAGATCATTTTATATTATGGTTAATTTAAGAATTCAGCGAAATCCTATCACATTTGTTCAATTTACGTCGCTCCTATTTCAGATAGCGTATTGGGCTAAGCGGCATCTCAAAGCGCATGAAATGGCGAGTAAAATGCACTATTAAACTTCTAGGGCAGGGCGAACAGAGACCCGATTAGATCATTTTACATTAAGGTTAATATAAGTATTCAGGGAACTTCTATCACATTTGTTCAATTTACGTCGCTCCTATTTCAGATAGCTTATTGGGCTAAGCGGCAACTCAGAGCGCATGAAAGACGAGTGAAATGCACTGTTAAACTTCTAGGGTAGGGCGAACAAAGACCCGATTAGATCATTTTACATTAAGGTTAAAATAAGAATTCAGCGAAATTCTATCACATTTGTTCAATTTACGTCGCTCCTATTTCAGACAGCTTATTGGGCTAAGCGGCATCTCAAAGCGCATGAAATGGCGAGTAAAATGCACTATTAAACTTCTAGGGCAGGGCGAACAGAGACCCGATTATATCATTTTACATTAAGGTTAATATAAGTATTCAGGGAACTTCTATCACATTTGTTCAATTTACGTCGCTCCTATTTCAGACAGCTTATTGGGCTAAGCGGCATCTCAAAGCGCATGAAATGACGAGTAAAATGCACTATTAAACTTCCTGGGTAGGGCAATCAGAGACCCGATTAGATCATTTTATATTATGGTTAATTTAAGAATTCAGCAAAATTCTATCACATTTGTTCAATTTACGTCGCTCCTATATCAGATAGCATATTGGGCTAAGCGGCATCTCAAAGCGCATGAAATGGCGAGTAAAATGCACTATTAAACTTCTAGGGTAAGGCAAACAGAGACCCGATCAGATCATTTTATATTACTGTTAATATAAGAATTCAGCGAAATTCTATCACATTTGTTCAATTTACGTTGCTCCTATTTCAGATAGCGTATTGGGCTAAGCGGCATGTCAAAGCGCATGAAATGACGAGAGAAATGCACTATTAAACTTCTTGGGTAGGGCGAACAGAGACCCGATTACATCATTTTATATTATGGTTAATTTAAGAATTCAGCAAAATTCTATCACATTTGTTCAATTTACGTCGCTCCTATTTCAGATAGCGTGCTGGGCTACGCGGTATCTTAAAGCGCGTGGACGGGCGAGTAAAATGCACTACTAAATTTCTATGATAGGGCAATCAGAGTCCCGTTTAGATCATTTTATATTTTCTTTAATATAATATTTCAGGGAAATTCTATCACATTTGTTCAACTTACGTCGCTCCTATTTCAGATAGCGTACTGGGCTAGGCGGCATCTCAAAGCGGGTGGAATGGCGAGTAAAATGCACTCTTAAACATCTATGATAGGGCAATCAGAGACCCGATTAGATCATTTTATATTTTGTTTACTATAACATTTCAGGGAAATTCTATCACATTTGTTCAATTTACGTCGCTCCTATTTCAGATAGCGTATTGGGCTATGCGGCATCTCAAAGCGCAAGAAATGGCGAGTAAAATGCACTATTAAGCTTCTAGGGATGGGCACATAGAGACCCGATTAGATCATTTTATATTATGGTTAATTTAAGAATTCAGCGAAATCCTATCACATTTGTTCATTTTACTTCGCTCCTATTTCAGATAGCGTATTGGGCTAAGCTGCATCTCAAAGCGCAAGAAATGGCTCGTAAAATGCACTATTAAACTTCTAGGGTAGGGCAAACAGAGACCGGATTAGATCATTTTATATTTTGGTTAATATAAGAATTCAGCGAAATTCTATCACATTTGTTCAATTTACGTCGCTCCTATTTCAGATAGCGTATTGGGCTAAGAGGCATCTCAAAGCGCATGAAATGGCGAGTAAAATGCAGTATTAAACTTCTAGGATAAGGCAAACAGAGACCCGATTAGATCATTTTATATTACGGTTAATATAAGAAATCAGCGTAATTCTGTCACATTCGTTCAACTTACGTAGCTCCTATTTCAGATAGCGTACTGGGCTAGGCGGCATCTTAAAGCGCGTGGAATGGCGAGTAAAATGCACTATTAAACTTCTATGATAGGGCAATCAGAGACCCGATTAGATCATTTTATATTTTGGTTAATATAAGAATTCAGCGAAATTCTATCACATTTGTTCAATATACGTCGCTCCAATTCCAGATAGCTTATTGGGCTAAGCGGCATCGCAAAGCGCATGAATTGACGAGTGAAATGCACTATTAAACTTCTTGGGTAGGGCGAACAAAGACCCGATTAGATCATTTTACATTAAGGTTAATATAAGAATTCAGCGAAATTCTATCACATTTGTTCAATTTACATCGCTCCTATTTCAGATAGCGACTTGTGCTAAGCGGCATCTCAAAGCGCAAGAAATGGCGAGTAAAATGCACTATTAAACTTCTAGGGTAGGGCAAACAGAGACCCGATTACATCATTTTATATTACGGTTAATATAAGAATTCAGCGTTATTCTATCACATTTGTTCAACATACGTCGCTCCTATTTCAGATAGCGTATTGGGCTAAGCGGTATCTTAAAGCGCATGAAATGACGACAGAAATGCACTATTAAACTTCTTGGGTAGGGCGAACAGAGACCCGATTACATCATTTTATATTATGGTTAATTTAAGAATTCAGCAAAATTCTATCACATTTGTTCAATTTACGTCGCTCCTGTTTCAGATAGCGTACTGGGCTACGCGGTATCTTAAAGCGCGTGGAATGGCGAGTAAAATGCACTATTAAACTTCTAGGATAAGGCAAACGGAGACCCGATTAGACCATTTTATATTACGGTTAATATAAGAATTCAGCGTTATTCTATCACATTTGTTCAACATACGTCGCTCCTATTTCAGATAGCGTATTGGGCTAAGCGGCATCTCAAAGCGCATGAAATGGCGAGTAAAATGGACTATTAAACTTCTAGGATAAGGCAAACAGAGACCCGATTAGACCATTTTATATTACGGTTAACATAAGAATTCAGCGTAATTCTGTGACATTTGTTCAACTTACGTAGCTCCTATTTCAGATAGCGTACTGGGCTAGGCGGCAACTTAAAGCGCGTGGAATGGCGAGTAAAATGTACTACTAAACTTCTATGATAGGGCAATCAGAGACCCGATTAGATCATTTTATATTTTGGTTAATATAAGATTCCAGCGAAATTCTATCACATTTGTTCAATTTACGTCGCTCCTATTTCAGATAGCGTATTGGGCTAAGCGGCATCTCAAAGCGCATGGAATGGCGAGTGAAATGCACTATTAAACTTCTAGGGTAGGGCGAACAGACACCCGAATAGATCATTTTATATTACGGTTAATATAAGAATGCAGCGTAATTCTATCACATTTGTTCAACTAACGTCGCTCCTATTTCAGATAGCGTACTGGGCTAGGCGGCATCCTAAAGCGCGTGGAAGGGCGAGTAAAATGCACTTCTAAACTTCTATGATAGGGCAATCAGAGTTCCGAATAGATCATTTCATATTTTGTTTACTATAACATTTCAGTGAAATTCTATCACATTTGTTCAATTTACGTCGCTGATATTCCAGATACCGTATTGGGCTAAGCGGCATCTCAATGGGCATGAAATGGTGAGTAAAATGCACTATTAAACTTCTAGGATAAGGCAAACAGAGACCCGATTAGATCATTTTATATTTTGGTTAAAATAAGAATTCAGCGAAATTCTATCAGATTTGTTCAATATACGTCGCTCCTATTTCAGATAGCGTATTGGAAGTAGCGGCATCTCAAAGCGCATGAAATGGCGAGTAAAATGCACTATTAAACTTCAAGGGTAGGGCAAACAGAGACCCGATTAGATCATTTTATATTATGATTAATTTAAGAAGTCAGCAAAATTCTATCACATTTGTTCAATTTACGTCGTTCCTATTTCAGATAGCGTACTGGGCTAGGCGGCGTCTTAAAGCGCGTGGAAAGGCGAGTAAAATGCACTATTAAACTTCTATGATAGGGCAATCAGAGACCCGATTAAATCATTTTATATTTTGTTTAATATAAGATTTCAGGGAAATTCTGTCACATTTGTTCAATTTACGTCGCTCCTATTTCAGATAGCTTATTGGGCTAAGCGGCATCTCAAAGCGCATGAAATGGCGAGTAAAATGCACTATTACGCTTCTGGGATAAGGCAAACAGAGACCCGATTAGATCATTTTATATTGCGGTTAATAAAAGAATTCAGCGTAACTCTGACACATTTGTTCAACTTACGTAGCTCCTATTTCAGACAGCGTACTGGGCTAGGCGGCATCTTAAAGCGCGTGGAATGGCGGGTAAAATGCACTATTAAACTTCAATGATAGGGCAATCAGAGACCCGATTAGATCATTTTATGTTTTGGTTAATATAAGAATTCAGCGAAATTCTATCACATTTGTTCAATTTACGTCGCTCCTATTTCAGATAGCGTATTGGGGTAAGCTGCATCTCAAAGCGCAAGACATGGCGAGTAAAATGCACTACTAAACTTCTAGGGTAGGCAAACAGAGACCCGATTAGATCATTTTATATTGCGGTTAATATAAGAATTCAGCGTAACTCTGTCACATTTGTTCAACTTACGTAGCTCCTATTTCAGATAGCGTCCTGGGCTAGGCGGCATCTTAAAGCGCGTGGAATGGCGAGTAAAATGCACTATTAAACTTCTAAGATAAGGCAAACAGAGACCCGATTCGATCATTTTATATTACGGTTAATATAAGAATTCAGCGTAATTCTGTCACATTTGTTCAACATACGTAGCTCCTATTTCAGATAGCGTACTGGGCTAGGCGGCAACTTAAAGCGCGTGGAATGTCGAGTAAAATACACTATCAAACTTCTATGATAGGGCAATCAGAGACCCGATTAGATCATTTTATATTTTGGTTAATATAAGAATTCAGCGAAATTCTATCACATTTGTTCAATTTACGTCGCTCCTATTTCAGATAGCGTATTGGGCTAAGCGGCATCTCAAAGCGCATGAAATGGCGGGTACAATGCACTATTAAACTTCTAGGGTAGGGCAAACAGAAACGCGATAAGATCATTTTACATTATGGTTAATAAAAGAATTCAGCGAAATTCTATCACATTTGTTCAACTTACGTCGCTCGTATTTCAGATAGCGTATTGGGCTAAGCGGCATCTCAAAGCGCATGAAATGGCGAGGAAAATGCACTATTAAACTTCTAGGGTAAGGCAAACAGAGACCCGATTAGATCATTTTATATTACGGTTAATATAAGAATTCAGAGTAATTCTATCACATTTGTTCAATTTACGTCGCCCCTATTTCAGATAGCGTATCGGGCTAAGCGGCATCTCAAAGCGCATGAAATGGCGAGTCAAATGCACTGTTAAACTTCTATGATAGGGAAATCAGAGACCCGATTAGATTATTTTATATTTTGGTTAATATAATAATTCAGCGAAATTCTAACACATTTGTTCCATTTACGTCGCTCCTATTTCAGATAGCGTACTGGGCTAGGCGGCATCTTAAAGCGCGTGGAATGGCGAGTAAAATGCACTATTAAACTTCAAGGGTAGGGTAAACGGAGACCCGATTAGATCATTTTACATTTTGGTTAATATAAGAATTCAGCGAAATTCTATCACATTTGTTCAATTTACGTCGCTCCTACTTCAGATAGCGTATTGGGCTAAGCGGCATCTCAAAGCGCATGAAATGGCGAGTAAAATGCACTATTAAACTTCTATGGTTTGGCAAACAGAGACCCCATTAGATCATTTTATATTACGGTAAATATAAGAATTCAGCGTAATTCTGTCACATTTGTTCAACTTACGTAGCTCCTATTTCAGATAGCGTACTGGGCTAGGCGGCAACTTAAAGCGCGTGGAATGGCGAGTAAAATGCACCATTAAACTTCTATGGTAGGGCAATCAGAGAACCGATTAGATCATTTTATATTTTGGTTAATATAAGAATTCAGCGAAATTCTATCACATTTGTTCAATTTACGTCGCTCCTATTTCAGATAGCGTATTGGGCTAAGCGGCATCTCAAAGCGCATGAAATGGCGAGTAAAATACACTATTAAACTTCTAGAGTAGGGCAAACAGAGACCCCATTAGATCATTTTATATTATGGTTAATTTAAGAATTCAGCGAAATTCTATCACATTTGTTCAATTTACGTCGCTCCTATTTCAGATAGCGTATTGGGCTAAGCGGCATCTCAAAGCGCGTGGAATGGCGAGTAAAATGCACCATTAAACTTCTATGGTAGGGCAATCAGAGAACCGATTAGATCATTTTATATTACGGTAAATATAAGAATTCAGCGTAATTCTGTCACATGTGTTCAACTTACGTAACTCCTATTTCAGATAGCGTATTGGGCTAAGCGGCATCTCAAAGCGCATGAAATGGCGAGTAAAATGCACTATTACGCTTCTAGGATAAGGCAAACAGAGACCCGATTAGATCATTTTATATTGCGGTTAATAAAAGAATTCAGCGTAACTCTGACACATTTGTTCAACTTACGTAGCTCCTATTTCAGACAGCGTACTGGGCTAGGCGGCATCTTAAAGCGCGTGAATGGCGGGTAAAATGCACTATTAAACTGCTAGGATAAGGCAAACAGAGACCCGATTAGATCATTTTATATTACGGTTAATATAAGAATTCAGCGTAATTCTATCACATTTGTTCAACTTACGTCGCTCCACTTTCAGATAGCGTACTGGGCTAGGCGGCATCTTAAAGCGCGTGGAATGGCGAGTGAAATGCACTATCAAACTTCTATGATAGGGCTATCAGAGACCCGATTAGATCATTTTATGTTTTGGTTAATATAAGAATTCAGCGAAATTCTATCACATTTGTTCAATTTACGTCGCTCCTATTTCAGATAGCGTATTGGGCTAAGCGGCATCTCAAAGCGCATGGATTGACGAGTGAAATGCTCTATTAAACTTCTGGGGTAGGGCGAACAGAAACCCGAATAGATCATTTTATATTACGGTTAATATAAGAATTCAGCGTAATTCTATCACATTTGTTCAACTTACGTCGCTCCACTTTCAGATAGCGTACTGGGCTAGGCGGCATCTTAAAGCGCGTGGAATGGCGAGTGAAATGCACTATCAAACTTCTATGATAGGGCTATCAGAGACCCGATTAGATCATTTTATGTTTTGGTTAATATAAGAATTCAGCGAAATTCTATCACATTTGTTCAATTTACGTCGCTCCTATTTCAGATAGCGTATTGGGGTAAGCTGCATTTCAAAGCGCAAGACATGGCGAGTAAAATGCACTACTAAACTTCTAGGGTAGGCAAACAGAGACCCGATTAGATCATTTTATATTGCGGTTAATATAAGAATTCAGCGTAACTCTGTCACATTTGTTCAACTTACGTAGCTCCTATTTC
>CAKAJE020001647.1:0-42175 GCA_916610135.2 Macropis europaea | reverse complement strand
AAATGCACTGTTAAACTTCTAGGGTAGGGCAAACAGAGACCCGATTAGATCATTTTATATTACGGTTAATATAATAATTGAGCGTAATTCTATCACATTTGTTCAACTTACGTCGCTCCTAGTTCAGATAGCGTACTGGGCTAGGCGGCATCTCAAAGCGCATGAAATGACGAGTGAAATGCACTATTAAACATCTATGATAGGGCAAACAGAGACCCGATTAGATCATTTGATATTATGGTTAATTTAAGAATTCAGCGAAATTCTATCACATTTGTTCAATGGACGTCGCTCCTATTGCAGATAGCGTATTGGGCTAAGCGGCATCTCAAAGCGCATGAAATGGCGAGTAAAATGCACTATTAAGCTTCTAGGGTAAGGCAAACAGAGACCCGATTAGATGATTTTATATTACGGTTAATATAAGCATTCAGCGTAATTCTATCATAATTGTTCAATTTACGTCGCTTCTATTTCAGATGCGTTTTGGGCTAAGCGGCGTCTCAGAGCGCATGAAATGGCGAGTAAAATGCACTATTAAACTTCTAGGGTAGGGCGAACAGAGAACCGATTACATCATTTCATATTACGGTTAATATAAGAATTCAGGGAAATTCTATCACGTTTGTTCAATTTACGTTGCTCCTATTTCAGATAGCGTATTGGGCTAAGCGGCATCTCAAAGCGCATGAAATGGCGAGTAAAATGCACTGTTAAACATCTAGGGTAGGGCAAACAGAGACCCGATTAGATCATTTCATATTTTGGTTTATTTAAGAATTCAGAAAAATTCTATCACATTTGTTCAATTTGCGTCGCTCCTATTTCAGATAGCTTATTGGGCTAAGAGGCATCTCAAAGCGCATGAAATGACGAGTAAAATGCACTATTAAACTTCTAGGGTAGAGCAAACAGAGACCCGATTAGGTCATTTCATATTATGGTTAATTTAAGAATTCAGTGAAATTCTATCACATTTGTTCAATTTACGTCGCTCCTATTTCAGATAGCATACTGCGCAAGGCGGCTTCTTAAAGCACGTGGAATGGCGAGTAAAACGCGCTATTAAACTTCTAGGATAAGGCAAACAGAGACCCGATTAGATCATTTTATATTACGGTTAATATAAGAATGCAGCGTAATTCCAGCACATTTGTTCAACTTACGTCGCTCCTATTTCAGATAGCGTACTGGGCTAGGCTGCATCTCAAAGCGCATGAAATGGCGAGTGAAATGCACTATTAAACTTCTAGGGTAGGACAAACAGAGACCCGATTAGATCATTTCATATTATGGTTAATTTAAGAATTCAGCGAAATTCTATCACATTTGTTCAATTTACGTCGCTCCTATTTCAGATAGCGTATTGGGCTATGCGGCATCTTAAAGCGCACGAAATGGCGAGTAAAATGCACCATTAAACTTCTAGGATAAGCCAAACAGAGACCCGATTTGATCATTTTATATTACGGTTAATATAAGAATGCAGCGTAATTCTATCACATTTGTTCAATTTACGTCGCTCCTATTTCAGATAGCGTATTGGGCTAAGCGGCATCTCAAAGCGCATGAAATGGCGAGTAAAATGCACTATGAAAGTTCTAGTGTAGGGCAAAAAGAGACCCGATTAGATAATTTTATATTATGGTTAATTTAAGAATTCAGCAAAATTCTATCACATTTGTTCAATTTACGTCGCTCCTATTTCAGATAGCGTACTGGGCTAGGCGGCATCTTAAAGCGCGTGGAATGGCGAGTAAAATGCAATATTAAAATTCTATGATAGGGCAATCAGCGACCCGATTAGTTCATTTTATATTATGGTTAATTTAAGATGTCAGCAAAATTTTACCGCATTTGTTCAATTTACGTCGCTCCTATGTCAGATAGCGTACTGGGCTAGGCGGCATCTTAAAGCGCGTGGAATGGCAAGTAAAATGCACTATTTAACTTCTATGATAGGGCAATCAGAGACCCGATTAGATCATTTTATATTTTGGTTAACATAAGGATTCAGCGAAATTCTATCACATTTGTTCAATTTACGTAGCTTCTATTGCAGATAACTTATTGGGCTTAGCGGCATCACAAAGCGCATGAAGTGACGAGTGAAATGCACTATTAAACTTCTATGATAGGGCAATCAGAGACCCGATTAGATCATTTTATATTTTGTTTAATATAAGATTACAGGGAAATTTTATCACATTTGTTCAACTTACGTCGCTGCTATTTCAGATAGCGTACTTGGGTAGGCGGCATCTTAATGAGCGTGGAATGGCAAGTAAAATGCACTATTAAACTTCTATGATAGGGCAATCAGAGACCCGATTAGATCATTTTATATTTTGGTTAATATAAGAATTCAGCGAAATTCTATCACATTTGTTCAATTTACGTCGCTCCTATTTCAGATAGCGTATTGTGCTAAGCGGCATCTCAAAGCGCATGAAATGACGAGTGAAAGGCAATATTAAACTTCTAGGGTAGGGCGAACAGAGACCCGTTTAGATCATTTTATATTATGGTTAATTTAAGAATTCAGCGAAATTCTATCACATTTGTTCAATTTACGTCGCTCCTATTTCAGATAGCGTACTGGGCTAGGCGGCATCTTAAAGCGCGTGGAATGGCGAGTAAAATGCACTATTAAACTTCTATGATAGGGCAATCAGAGACCCGATTAGATCATTTTATATTTTGTTTAATATAAGATTTCAGGGAAATTTTGTCACATTTGTTCAACTTACGTCGCTGCTATTTCAGATAGCGTACTGGGGTAGGCGGCATCTTAATGAGCGTGGAATGGCAAGTAAAATGCACTATTAAACTTCTATGATAGGGCAATCAGAGACCCGATTAGATCATTTTATATTTTGTTTAATATAAGATTTCAGGGAAATTTTATCACATTTGTTCAATTTACGTCGCTCCTATTACAGTTAGCTTGTTGGGCTTAGCGGCATCACAAAGCGCATGAAATGACGAGTGAAATGCACTATTAAACTTCTAGGGTAGGGCAAACAGAGACCCGATTAGATCATTTTATATTACGGTTAATATAAGAATTCAGCGTAATTCTATCACATTTGTTCAACTTACGTCGCTCCTAGTTCAGATAGCGTACTGGACTAGGCGGCATCTTAAAGCGCGTGGAAGGGCGAGTAAAATGCACTACTAAACTTATAGGGTAGGGCAAACAGAGACCCGATTAGATCATATTATATTATGGTTAATTTAAGAATTCAGCAAAATTCTATCACATTTGATCAATTTACATCGCTCCTATTTCAGATATCGTATTGGGCAAAGCGGCAACTCAAAGCGCATGAAATGACGAGTGAAATGCAGTATTAAACTTCTAGGGTAGGGCGAACAGAGACCCGATTAGATCATTTTGCATTAAGGTTAATATAAGAATTCAGCGAAATTCTATCACATTTGTTCAATTTACGTCGCTCCTATTTCAGATAGCTTATTCGGACAAGCGGCATCTCAAAGCGCATGAAATGGCGAGTGAAATGCACTATTAAACTTCTAGGGTAGGTCTAACAAAGACCCGATTAGATCATTTTACATTAAGGTGTATATAAGAATTCAGGGAAATTCCATCACATTTGTTCAATTTACGTCGCTCCTATTTCAGATAGCGTATTGGGCTAAGCGCCATCTCAAAGCGCATGAAATGGCGAGCAAAGTGCACTATTAAACTTCTAGGGTAGGGCAAACAGAGACCCGATTAGATAATTTTATATTACGGTTAATATAATAATTGAGCGTAATTCTATCACATTTGTTCAACTTACGTCGGTCCTATTTCAGATACCGTACTGGGCTAGGCGGCATCTCAAAGCGCATGAAATGACGAGTGAAATGCACTATTAAACATCTATGATAGGGCAAACAGTGACCCGATTAGATCATTTGATATTATGGTTAATTTAAGAATTCAGGGAAATTCTATCACGTTTGTTCAATTTACGTCGCTCCTATTTCAGGTAGCGTATTGGGCTAAGCGGCATCTCAAAGCGCATGAAATGGCGATTAAAATTGCACTGTTAAACTTCCAGGGTAGGGCAAACAGAGACCCGATTAGATCATTTCATATTAAGGTTTATTTAAGAATTCAGAAAAATTCTATCACATTTGTTCAATTTACGTCGCTCCAATTTCAGATAGCGTATTGGGCTAAGCGGCATCTCAAAGCGCATGAAATGGCGAGTAAAATGCACTGTTAAACTTCTAGGGTAGGGCAAACAGAGACCCTATTAGATCATTTTATATTACGGTTAATATAAGAATTCAGCGTAATTCTATCACATTTGTTCAACTTACGTCGCTCCTATTTCAGTTGCGTACTGGGCTGGGCGGCATCTTAAAGCGCGTGGAAGGGCGAGTAAAATGCACTACTAAACTTCTATGATAGGGCAATCAGAGAGCCGATTAGATCATTTTATATTTTGGTTAATATAAGAATTCAGCGAAATTCTATCACATTTGTTCAATTTACGTCGCTCCTATTTCAGATAGCGTATTGGGCTAAGCGGCATCTCAAAGCGCATGAAATGACGAGTGAAAGACACTATTAAACTTCTAGGGTAGGGCGAACAGAGAACCGATTAGATCATTGTACATTAAGGTTAATATAAGAATTCAGGGAAATTCTATCACGTTTGTTCAATTTACGTCGCTCCTATTTCATATAGCGTATTGGGCTAAGCGGCATCTCAAAGCGCATGAAATGGCGAGTAAAATGCACTGTTAAACATCTAGGGTAGGGCAAACAGAGACCCGATTAGATCATTTCATATTTTGGTTTATTTAAGAATTCAGAAAAATTCTATCACATTTGTTCAATTTACGTCGCTCCAATTTCAGATAGCGTATTGGGCTAAGCGGCATCTCAAAGCGCATGAAATGGCGAGTAAAATGCACTGTTAAACTTCTAGGGTAGGGCAAACAGAGACCCTATTAGATCATTTTATATTACGGTTAATATAAGAATTCAGCGTAATTCTATCACATTTGTTCAACTTACGTCGCTCCTATATCAGATAGCGTACTGGGCTCGGCGGCATCTTAAAGCGCAAGAAATGGCGAGTAAAATGCACTATTAAACTTCTAGGGTAGGGCAAACAGAGACCCGATTAGATCATTTTATATTACGGTTAATATAAGAATTCAGCGTTATTCTATCACATTTGTTCAACTTACGTCGCCCCTATTTCAGGTAGCGTGTTCGGCTAAGCGGCATCTCAAAGCGCATGAAATGACGAATAAAATGCACTATTATGCGTCTACGCTAGGGCGAACAGAGACCCGATTAGATCATTTAACATTATGGTAAATAAAAGAATTCAGCGAAATTCTATCACATTTGTTCAATTTACGTCGCTCCTATTTCAGATAGCGTATTGGGCTAAGCGGCATCTCACAGCGCATGACATGACGAGAGAAATGCACTATTAAACTTCTTGGGTAGGGCGAACAGAGATCCGATTAGGTCATTTCATATTATGGTTAATTTAAGAATTCAGCGAAATTCTATCACATTTGTTCAACTTACGTCGCTGCTATTTCAGATAGCGTACTGGGCTAAGCTGCATCTCAAAGCGCAAGAAATGGCTCGTAAAATGCAATATTAAACTTCTAGGGTAGGGCAAACAGCCACCCAATAAGATCATTTTATATTATGGTTAATTCAAGAATTCAGCGAAACTCTATCACATTTATTCAATTTATGTCGCTCCTATTTCAGATAGCGTATTGTCCTAAGCGGCATCGCAAAGCGCATGAAATGGCGAGTATAATGCACTATTAGACTTCTATGGTAGGGCGAACAGAGACCCGATAGGATCATTTTACATTAAGGATAATATAAGAATTCACGGAAATTCTATCACATTTGTTCAATTTACGTCGCTCCTATTTCAGATAGCGTATTGGGCTAAGCGGCCTCTCAAAGCGCATGAAATGGCGAGTGAAATGCACTATTAAACTTCTAGGGTAGGGCGAACAGAGACCCGATTAGATCATTTTACATTTTGGTTAATAAAAGGATTCAGCGAAATTCTATCACATTTGTTCAACTTCTGTCGCTCCTATTTCAGATAGCGTATTGGGCTATGCGGCATCTCAAAGCGCATGAAATGGTGAATAACTTGCACTATTAAACTTCTAGGGTAGGGCAAACAGAGACCCGATTAGATGATTTTATATTATGGTTAATTTAAGAATTCAGCGAAGTTCTATCACATTTTTTCAATTTACGTCGCTCCTATTTCAGATAGCGTATTGGGCTAAGCAGCATTTCAAAGCGCATGAAATGGCGAGTGAAATGCACCATTAGACTTCTATGGTAGGGCGAACAGAGATCCGATTAGATCATTTTACATTAAGGTTAATATAAGGATTCACGGAAATTCTATCACATTTGTTCAATTCACGTCGCTCCTATTTCAGATAGCGTACTGGGCTAGGCGGCATCTCAAAGCGCACGAAATGACGAGTGAAATGCATCATTAGACTTCTATGGTAGGGCGAACAGAGACCCGATTAGATCATTTTATATTATGGATAATTTAAGAATTCAGTGAAATTCTATCACATTTGTTCAATTTACGTCGCTCCTATTTCAGATAGCATACTGCGCAAGGCGGCTTCTTAAAGCACGTGGAATGGCGAGTAAAACGCGCTATTAAACTTCTAGGATAAGGCAAACAGAGACCCGATTAGATCATTTTATATTACGGTTAATATAAGAATGCAGCGTAATTCCAGCACATTTGTTCAACTTACGTCGCTCCTATTTCAGATAGCGTACTGGGCTAGGCTGCATCTCAAAGCGCATGAAATGGCGAGTGAAATGCACTATTAAACTTCTAGGGTAGGACAAACAGAGACCCGATTAGATCATTTCATATTATGGTTAATTTAAGAATTCAGCGAAATTCTATCACATTTGTTCAATTTACGTCGCTCCTATTTCAGATAGCGTATTGGGCTATGCGGCATCTTAAAGCGCACGAAATGGCGAGTAAAATGCACCATTAAACTTCTAGGATAAGCCAAACAGAGACCCGATTTGATCATTTTATATTACGGTTAATATAAGAATGCAGCGTAATTCTATCACATTTGTTCAATTTACGTCGCTCCTATTTCAGATAGCGTATTGGGCTAAGCGGCATCTCAAAGCGCATGAAATGGCGAGTAAAATGCACTATGAAAGTTCTAGTGTAGGGCAAAAAGAGACCCGATTAGATAATTTTATATTATGGTTAATTTAAGAATTCAGCAAAATTCTATCACATTTGTTCAATTTACGTCGCTCCTATTTCAGATAGCGTACTGGGCTAGGCGGCATCTTAAAGCGCGTGGAATGGCGAGTAAAATGCAATATTAAAATTCTATGATAGGGCAATCAGCGACCCGATTAGTTCATTTTATATTATGGTTAATTTAAGATGTCAGCAAAATTTTACCGCATTTGTTCAATTTACGTCGCTCCTATGTCAGATAGCGTACTGGGCTAGGCGGCATCTTAAAGCGCGTGGAATGGCAAGTAAAATGCACTATTAAACTTCTATGATAGGGCAATCAGAGACCCGATTAGATCATTTTATATTTTGGTTAACATAAGGATTCAGCGAAATTCTATCACATTTGTTCAATTTACGTCGCTTCTATTGCAGATAACTTATTGGGCTTAGCGGCATCACAAAGCGCATGAAGTGACGAGTGAAATGCACTATTAAACTTCTATGATAGGGCAATCAGAGACCCGATTAGATCATTTTATATTTTGTTTAATATAAGATTTCAGGGAAATTTTATCACATTTGTTCAACTTACGTCGCTGCTATTTCAGATAGCGTACTTGGGTAGGCGGCATCTTAATGAGCGTGGAATGGCAAGTAAAATGCACTATTAAACTTCTATGATAGGGCAATCAGAGACCCGATTAGATCATTTTATATTTTGGTTAATATAAGAATTCAGCGAAATTCTATCACATTTGTTCAATTTACGTCGCTCCTATTTCAGATAGCGTATTGTGCTAAGCGGCATCTCAAAGCGCATGAAATGACGAGTGAAAGGCAATATTAAACTTCTAGGGTAGGGCGATCAGAGACCCGTTTAGATCATTTTATATTATGGTTAATTTAAGAATTCAGCGAAATTCTATCACATTTGTTCAATTTACGTCGCTCCTATTTCAGATAGCGTACTGGGCTAGGCGGCATCTTAAAGCGCGTGGAATGGCGAGTAAAATGCACTATTAAACTTCTATGATAGGGCAATCAGAGACCCGATTAGATCATTTTATATTTTGTTTAATATAAGATTTCAGGGAAATTTTATCACATTTGTTCAACTTACGTCGCTGCTATTTCAGATAGCGTACTGGGGTAGGCGGCATCTTAATGAGCGTGGAATGGCAAGTAAAATGCACTATTAAACTTCTATGATAGGGCAATCAGAGACCCGATTAGATCATTTTATATTTTGTTTAATATAAGATTTCAGGGAAATTTTATCACATTTGTTCAATTTACGTCGCTCCTATTACAGTTAGCTTATTGGGCTTAGCGGCATCACAAAGCGCATGAAATGACGAGTGAAATGCACTATTAAACTTCTAGGGTAGGGCAAACAGAGACCCGATTAGATCATTTTATATTACGGTTAATATAAGAATTCAGCGTAATTCTATCACATTTGTTCAACTTACGTCGCTCCTAGTTCAGATAGCGTACTGGACTAGGCGGCATCTTAAAGCGCGTGGAAGGGCGAGTAAAATGCACTACTAAACTTATAGGGTAGGGCAAACAGAGACCCGATTAGATCATATTATATTATGGTTAATTTAAGAATTCAGCAAAATTCTATCACATTTGTTCAATTTACATCGCTCCTATTTCAGATATCGTATTGGGCAAAGCGGCAACTCAAAGCGCATGAAATGACGAGTGAAATGCAGTATTAAACTTCTAGGGTAGGGCGAACAGAGACCCGATTAGATCATTTTACATTAAGGTTAATATAAGAATTCAGCGAAATTCTATCACATTTGTTCAATTTACGTCGCTCCTATTTCAGATAGCTTATTGGGACAAGCGGCATCTCAAAGCGCATGAAATGGCGAGTGAAATGCACTATTAAACTTCTAGGGTAGGTCTAACAAAGACCCGATTAGATCATTTTACATTAAGGTGTATATAAGAATTCAGGGAAATTCCATCACATTTGTTCAATTTACGTCGCTCCTATTTCAGATAGCGTATTGGGCTAAGCGCCATCTCAAAGCGCATGAAATGGCGAGCAAAGTGCACTATTAAACTTCTAGGGTAGGGCAAACAGAGACCCGATTAGATAATTTTATATTACGGTTAATATAATAATTGAGCGTAATTCTATCACATTTGTTCAACTTACGTCGCTCCTATTTCAGATACCGTACTGGGCTAGGCGGCATCTCAAAGCGCATGAAATGACGAGTGAAATGCACTATTAAACATCTATGATAGGGCAAACAGTGACCCGATTAGATCATTTGATATTATGGTTAATTTAAGAATTCAGCGAAATTCTATCACATTTGTTCAATGGACGTCGCTCCTATTGCAGATAGCGTATTGGGCTAAGCGGCATCTCAAAGCGCAAAAATGGCGAGTAAAATGCACTATTAAGCTTCTAGAGTAAGGCAAACAGAGACCCGATTAGATGATTTTATATTACGGTTAATATAAGCATTCAGCGTAATTCTATCATATTTGTTCAATTTACGTCGCTCCTATTTCAGATGCGTTTTGGGCTAAGCGGCATCTCAGAGCGCATGAAATGGCGAGTAAAATGCACTATTAAACTTCTAGGGTAGGGCGAACAGAGATCCGATTAAATCATTTTATATTACGGTTAATATAAGAATTCAGGGAAATTCTATCACGTTTGTTCAATTTACGTCGCTCCTATTTCAGGTAGCGTATTGGGCTAAGAGGCATCTCAAAGCGCATGAAATGGCGATTAAAATGCAGTGTTAAACTTCCAGGGTAGGGCAAACAGAGACCCGATTAGATCATTTCATATTAATGTTTATTTAAGAATTCAGAAAAATTCTATCACACTTGTTCAATTTACGTCGCTCCAATTTCAGATAGCGTATTGGGCTAAGCGGCATCTCAAAGCGCATTAAATGGCGAGTAAAATGCACTGTTAAACTTCTAGGGTAGGGCAAACAGAGACCCTATTAGATCATTTTATATTACGGTTAATATAAGAATTCAGCGTAATTCTATCACATTTGTTCAACTTACGTCGCTCCTATATCAGATAGCGTACTGGGCTCGGCGGCATCTTAAAGCGCAAGAAATGGCGAGTAAAATGCACTATTAAACTTCTAGGGTAGGGCAAACAGAGACCCGATTAGATCATTTTATATTACGGTTAATATAAGAATTCAGCGTTATTCTATCACATTTGTTCAACTTACGTCGCCCCTATTTCAGGTAGCGTGTTCGGCTAAGCGGCATCTCAAAGCGCATGAAATGACGAATAAAATGCACTATTATGCGTCTACGCTAGGGCGAACAGAGACCCGATTAGATCATTTAACATTATGGTAAATAAAAGAATTCAGCGAAATTCTATCACATTTGTTCAATTTACGTCGCTCCTATTTCAGATAGCGTATTGGGCTAAGCGGCATCTCACAGCGCATGACATGACGAGAGAAATGCACTATTAAACTTCTTGGGTAGGGCGAACAGAGATCCGATTAGGTCATTTCATATTATGGTTAATTTAAGAATTCAGCGAAATTCTATCACATTTGTTCAACTTACGTCGCTGCTATTTCAGATAGCGTACTGGGCTAAGCTGCATCTCAAAGCGCAAGAAATGGCTCGTAAAATGCAATATTAAACTTCTAGGGTAGGGCAAACAGACACCCAATAAGATCATTTTATATTATGGTTAATTCAAGAATTCAGCGAAACTCTATCACATTTATTCAATTTATGTCGCTCCTATTTCAGATAGCGTATTGTCCTAAGCGGCATCGCAAAGCGCATGAAATGGCGAGTATAATGCACTATTAGACTTCTATGGTAGGGCGAACAGAGACCCGATAGGATCATTTTACATTAAGGATAATATAAGAATTCACGGAAATTCTATCACATTTGTTCAATTTACGTCGCTCCTATTTCAGATAGCGTATTGGGCTAAGCGGCCTCTCAAAGCGCATGAAATGGCGAGTGAAATGCACTATTAAACTTCTAGGGTAGGGCGAACAGAGACCCGATTAGATCATTTTACATTTTGGTTAATAAAAGGATTCAGCGAAATTCTATCACATTTGTTCAACTTCTGTCGCTCCTATTTCAGATAGCGTATTGGGCTGTGCGGCATCTCAAAGCGCATGAAATGGTGAATAACTTGCACTATTAAACTTCTAGGGTAGGGCAAACAGAGACCCGATTAGATGATTTTATATTATGGTTAATTTAAGAATTCAGCGAAGTTCTATCACATTTTTTCAATTTACGTCGCTCCTATTTCAGATAGCGTATTGGGCTAAGCAGCATTTCAAAGCGCATGAAATGGCGAGTGAAATGCACCATTAGACTTCTATGGTAGGGCGAACAGAGATCCGATTAGATCATTTTACATTAAGGTTAATATAAGGATTCACGGAAATTCTATCACATTTGTTCAATTCACGTCGCTCCTATTTCAGATAGCGTACTGGGCTAGGCGGCATCTCAAAGCGCACGAAATGACGAGTGAAATGCATCATTAGACTTCTATGGTAGGGCGAACAGAGACCCGATTAGATCATTTTATATTATGGATAATTTAAGAATTCAGTGAAATTCTATCACATTTGTTCAATTTACGTCGCACCTATTTCAGATAGCATACTGCGCAAGGCGGCTTCTTAAAGCAGGTGGAATGGCGAGTAAAACGCGCTATTATACTTCTAGGATAAGGCAAACAGAGACCCGATTAGATCATTTTATATTACGGTTAATATAAGAATGCAGCGTAATTCCAGCACATTTGTTCAACTTACGTCGCTCCTATTTCAGATAGCGTACTGGGCTAGGCTGCATCTCAAAGCGCATGAAATGGCGAGTGAAATGCACTATTAAACTTCTAGGGTAGGACAAACAGAGACCCGATTAGATCATTTTATATTATGGTTAATTTAAGAATTCAGCGAAATTCTATCACATTTGTTCAATTTACGTCGCTCCTATTTCAGATAGCGTATTGGGCTATGCGGCATCTTAAAGCGCACGAAATGGCGAGTAAAATGCACCATTAAACTTCTAGGATAAGCCAAACAGAGACCCGATTTGATCATTTTATATTACGGTTAATATAAGAATGCAGCGTAATTCTATCACATTTGTTCAATTTACGTCGCTCCTATTTCAGATAGCGTATTGGGCTAAGCGGCATCTCAAAGCGCATGAAATGGCGAGTAAAATGCACTATGAAAGTTCTAGTGTAGGGCAAAAAGAGACCCGATTAGATAATTTTATATTATGGTTAATTTAAGAATTCAGCAAAATTCTATCACATTTGTTCAATTTACGTCGCTCCTATTTCAGATAGCGTACTGGGCTAGGCGGCATCTTAAAGCGCGTGGAATGGCGAGTAAAATGCAATATTAAAATTCTATGATAGGGCAATCAGCGACCCGATTAGTTCATTTTATATTATGGTTAATTTAAGATGTCAGCAAAATTTTACCGCATTTGTTCAATTTACGTCGCTCCTATGTCAGATAGCGTACTGGGCTAGGCGGCATCTTAAAGCGCGTGGAATGGCAAGTAAAATGCACTATTAAACTTCTATGATAGGGCAATCAGAGACCCGATTAGATCATTTTATATTTTGGTTAACATAAGGATTCAGCGAAATTCTATCACATTTGTTCAATTTACGTCGCTTCTATTGCAGATAACTTATTGGGCTTAGCGGCATCACAAAGCGCATGAAGTGACGAGTGAAATGCACTATTAAACTTCTATGATAGGGCAATCAGAGACCCGATTAGATCATTTTATATTTTGTTTAATATAAGATTTCAGGGAAATTTTATCACATTTGTTCAACTTACGTCGCTGCTATTTCAGATAGCGTACTTGGGTAGGCGGCATCTTAATGAGCGTGGAATGGCAAGTAAAATGCACTATTAAACTTCTATGATAGGGCAATCAGAGACCCGATTAGATCATTTTATATTTTGGTTAATATAAGAATTCAGCGAAATTCTATCACATTTGTTCAATTTACGTCGCTCCTATTTCAGATAGCGTATTGTGCTAAGCGGCATCTCAAAGCGCATGAAATGACGAGTGAAAGGCAATATTAAACTTCTAGGGTAGGGCGATCAGAGACCCGTTTAGATCATTTTATATTATGGTTAATTTAAGAATTCAGCGAAATTCTATCACATTTGTTCAATTTACGTCGCTCCTATTTCAGATAGCGTACTGGGCTAGGCGGCATCTTAAAGCGCGTGGAATGGCGAGTAAAATGCACTATTAAACTTCTATGATAGGGCAATCAGAGACCCGATTAGATCATTTTATATTTTGTTTAATATAAGATTTCAGGGAAATTTTATCACATTTGTTCAACTTACGTCGCTGCTATTTCAGATAGCGTACTGGGGTAGGCGGCATCTTAATGAGCGTGGAATGGCAAGTAAAATGCACTATTAAACTTCTATGATAGGGCAATCAGAGACCCGATTAGATCATTTTATATTTTGTTTAATATAAGATTTCAGGGAAATTTTATCACATTTGTTCAATTTACGTCGCTCCTATTACAGTTAGCTTATTGGGCTAAGCGGCATCTCAAAGCGCATGAAATGGCGAGTAAAATGCACTGTTAAACATCTAGGGTAGGGCAAACAGAGACCGGATTAGATCATTTCATATTTTGGTTTATTTAAGAATTCAGAAAAATTCTATCACATTTGTTCAATTTACGTCGCTCCTATTTCAGATAGCTTATTGGGCTAAGATGCATCTCAAAGCGCATGAAATGACGAGTGAAATGCACTATTAAACTTCTAGGGTAGGGCAAACAGAGACCCTATTAAATCATTTTATATTACGGTTAATATAAGAATTCAGCGTAATTCTGACACATTTGTTCAATTTACGTCGCCCCTATTTCAGATAGCGTATTGGGCTAAACGGCATCTCGAAGCGCATGAAATGACGAGAGAAATGCAGTATTAAACTCCTTGGGTAGGGCGAACAGAGACCCGATTACATCATTTTATATTATGGTTAATTTAAGGATTCAGCACAATTCTATCAGATTTGTTCAATTTACGTCACTCCCATTTCAGATAGCGTACTGGGCTACGCGGCATCTTAAAGCGCGTGGAATGGCGAGTAAAATGCACTTTTAAACTTCTATGATAGGGCAATCAGAGACCCGATTAGATCATTTTATATTTTGGTTAATATAAGAATTCAGCGAAATTCTCTCACATTTGGTCAATTTACGTCGCCGATATTTCAGATAGCGTATTGGGCTAAGCGGCATCTCAAAGCGCAAGAAATGGCGAGTAAAATGCACTATTAAACTTCTAGGGTAGGGCAAACAGAGACCCGATTAGATCATTTTATATTATGGTTAATTTAAGAATTCAGCGATATTCTATCACATTTGTTCAATTTACGTCGCTCCTATTGCAGATATCGTATTGGGCTAAGCGGCATCTCAAAGCGCATGAAATGGCGAGTAAAATGCACTATTAAACTTCTAGGATAAGGCAAACGGAGACCCGATTAGACCATATTATATTACGGTTAATATAAGAATTCAGCGTTATTCTATCACATTTGTTCAACTTACGTCGCCCCTATTTCAGGTAGCGTGTTCGGCTCAGCGGCATCTCAAAGCGCATGAAATGACGAATAAAATGCACTATTATGCGTCTACGATAGGGCGAACAGAGACCCGATTAGATCATTTAACATTATGGTAAATAAAAGAATTCAGCGAAATTCTATCACATTTGTTCAATTTACGTCGCTCCTATTTCAGGTAGCGTACTGGGCTAGGCGGCATCTCAAAGCGCATGAAATGACGAGTAAAATGCACTATTAAACTTCTAGGGTAGAGCAAACCGAGATCCGATTAGGTCATTTCATATTATGGTTAATTTAAGAATTCAGCGAAATTCTATCACATTTGTTCAATTTACGTCGCTCCTATTTCAGATAGCGTATTGGGCTAAGCTGCATCTCAAAGCGCAAGAAATGGCTCGTAAAATGCACTATTAAACTTCTAGGGTAGCGCAAACAGAGACCGGATTAGATCATTTTATATTTTGGTTAATATAAGAATTCAGAAAAATTCTATCACATTTGTTCAATTTACGTCGCTCCTATTTCAGATAGCGTATTGGGCTAAGCGGCATCTCAAAGCGCATGTAATGGCGAGTAAAATGCACTATTAAACTTCTAGGGTAGGGCAAACAGAGACCGGATTAGATCATTTTATATTTTGGTTAATATAAGAATTCAGCGAATTTCTATCACATTTGTTCAATTTACATCGTTCCTATTTCAGATAGCGTATTGGGCTAAGCGGCATCTCACAGCGCATGACATGACGAGAGAAATGCACTATTAAACTTCTTGGGTAGGGCGAACAGAGATCCGATTAGGTCATTTCATATTATGGTTAATTTAAGAATTCAGCGAAATTCTATCACATTTGTTAACTTACGTCGCTGCTATTTCAGATAGCGTACTGGGCTAAGCTGCATCTCAAAGCGCAAGAAATGGCTCGTAAAATGCAATATTAAACTTCTAGGGTAGGGCAAACAGACACCCAATAAGATCATTTTATATTATGGTTAATTCAAGAATTCAGCGAAACTCTATCACATTTATTCAATTTATGTCGCTCCTATTTCAGATAGCGTATTGTCCTAAGCGGCATCGCAAAGCGCATGAAATGGCGAGTATAATGCACTATTAGACTTCTATGGTAGGGCGAACAGAGACCCGATAGGATCATTTTACATTAAGGATAATATAAGAATTCACGGAAATTCTATCACATTTGTTCAATTTACGTCGCTCCTATTTCAGATAGCGTATTGGGCTAAGCGGCCTCTCAAAGCGCATGAAATGGCGAGTGAAATGCACTATTAAACTTCTAGGGTAGGGCAAACAGAGACCCGATTAGATCATTTTACATTTTGGTTAATAAAAGGATTCAGCGAAATTCTATCACATTTGTTCAACTTCTGTCGCTCCTATTTCAGATAGCGTATTGGGCTATGCGGCATCTCAAAGCGCATGAAATGGTGAATAACTTGCACTATTAAACTTCTAGGGTAGGGCAAACAGAGACCCGATTAGATGATTTTATATTATGGTTAATTTAAGAATTCAGCGAAGTTCTATCACATTTTTTCGATTTACGTCGCTCCTATTTCAGATAGCGTATTGGGCTAAGCAGCATTTCAAAGCGCATGAAATGGCGAGTGAAATGCACCATTAGACTTCTATGGTAGGGCGAACAGAGATCCGATTAGATCATTTTACATTAAGGTTAATATAAGGATTCACGGAAATTCTATCACATTTGTTCAATTCACGTCGCTCCTATTTCAGATAGCGTACTGGGCTAGGCGGCATCTCAAAGCGCATGAAATGGCTCGTAAAATGCAATATTAAACTTCTAGGGTAGGGCAAACAGACACCCAATAAGATCATTTTATATTATGGTTAATTCAAGAATTCAGCGAAACTCTATCACATTTATTCAATTTATGTCGCTCCTATTTCAGATAGCGTATTGTCCTAAGCGGCATCGCAAAGCGCATGAAATGGCGAGTATAATGCACTATTAGACTTCTATGGTAGGGCGAACAGAGACCCGATAGGATCATTTTACATTAAGGATAATATAAGAATTCACGGAAATTCTATCACATTTGTTCAATTTACGTCGCTCCTATTTCAGATAGCGTATTGGGCTAAGCGGCCTCTCAAAGCGCATGAAATGGCGAGTGAAATGCACTATTAAACTTCTAGGGTAGGGCAAACAGAGACCCGATTAGATCATTTTACATTTTGGTTAATAAAAGGATTCAGCGAAATTCTATCACATTTGTTCAACTTCTGTCGCTCCTATTTCAGATAGCGTATTGGGCTATGCGGCATCTCAAAGCGCATGAAATGGTGAATAACTTGCACTGTTAAACTTCTAGGGTAGGGCAAACAGAGACCCGATTAGATGATTTTATATTATGGTTAATTTAAGAATTCAGCGAAGTTCTATCACATTTTTTCGATTTACGTCGCTCCTATTTCAGATAGCGTATTGGGCTAAGCATCATTTCAAAGCGCATGAAATGGCGAGTGAAATGCACCATTAGACTTCTATGGTAGGGCGAACAGAGATCCGATTAGATCATTTTACATTAAGGTTAATATAAGGATTCACGGAAATTCTATCACATTTGTTCAATTCACGTCGCTCCTATTTCAGATAGCGTACTGGGCTAGGCGGCATCTCAAAGCGCATGAAATGACGAGTGAAATGCATCATTAGACTTCTATGGTAGGGCGAACAGAGACCCGATTAGATCATTTTATATTATGGTTAATTCAAGAATTCAGCGAAACTCTATCACATTTATTCAATTTACGTCGCTCCTATTTCAGATAGCGTATTGGGCTATGCGGCATCTTAAAGCGCACGAAATGGCGAGTAAAATGCACCATTAAACTTCTAGGATAAGCCAAACAGAGACCCGATTAGATCATTTTATATTACGGTTAATATAAGAATGCAGCGTAATTCTATCACATTTGTTCAATTTACGTCGCTCCTATTTCAGATAGCGTATTGGGCTAAGCGGCATCCCAAAGCGCATGAAATGGCGAGTAAAATGCACTATGAAAGTTCTAGTGTAGGGCAAAAAGAGACCCGATTAGATAATTTTATATTATGGTTAATTTAAGAATTCAGCAAAATTCTATCACATTTGTTCAATTTACGTCGCTCCTATTTCAGATAGCGTACTGGGCTAGCCGGCATCTTAAAGCGCGTGGAATGGCGAGTAAAATGCAATATTAAAATTCTATGATAGGGCAATCAGCGACCCGATTAGTTCATTTTATATTATGGTTAATTTAAGATGTCAGCAAAATTTTACCGCATCTGTTCAATTTACGTCGCTCCTATGTCAGATAGCGTACTGGGCTAGGCGGCATCTTAAAGTGCGTGGAATGGCAAGTAAAATGCACTATTAAACTTCTATGATAGGGCAATCAGAGACCCGATTAGATCATTTTATATTTTGGTTAACATAAGGATTCAGCGAAATTCTATCACATTTGTTCAATTTACGTCGCTTCTATTACAGATAACTTATTGGGCTTAGCGGCATCACAAAGCGCATGAAGTGACGAGTGAAATGCACTATTAAACTTCTATGATAGGGCAATCAGAGACCCGATTAGATCATTTTATATTTTGTTTAATATAAGATTTCAGGGAAATTTTATCACATTTGTTCAACTTACGTCGCTGCTATTTCAGATAGCGTACTGGGGTAGGCGGCATCTTAATGAGCGTGGAATGGCAAGTAAAATGCACTATTAAACTTCTATGATAGGGCAATCAGAGACCCGATTAGATCATTTTATATTTTGGTTAATATAAGAATTCAGCGAAATTCTATCACATTTGTTCAATTTACGTCGCTCCTATTTCAGATAGCGTATTGTGCTAAGCGGCATCTCAAAGCGGATGAAATGACGAGTGAAAGGCAATATTAAACTTCTAGGGTAGGGCGAACAGAGACCCGTGTAGATCATTTTATATTATGGTTAATTTAAGAATTCAGCGAAATTCTATCACATTTGTTCAATTTACGTCGCTCCTATTTCAGATAGCGTACTGGGCTAGGCGGCATCTTAAAGCGCGTGGAATGGCGAGTAAAATGCACTATTAAACTTCTATGATAGGGCAATCAGAGACCCGATTAGATAATTTTATATTTTGTTTAATATAAGATTTCAGGGAAATTTTATCACATTTGTTCAACTTACGTCGCTGCTATTTCAGATAGCGTACTGGGGTAGGCGGCATCTTAATGAGCGTGGAATGGCAAGTAAAATGCACTATTAGACTTCTATGGGAGGGCGAACAGAGACCCGATTGGATCATTTTACATTAAGGTTAATATAAGAATTCACGGAAATTCTATCACATTTGTTCAATTTACGTCGCTCCTATTTCAGATAGCGTATTGGGCTAAGCGGCATTTCAAAGCGCATGAAATGGCGCCTAAAATGCACTATTAAACTTCTAGGCTAGGGCGAACAGAGACCCGATTAGATCAGTTTACATTTTGGTTAATAAAAGAATTCAGCGAAATTCTATCACATTTGTTCAATTTACGTCGCTCCTATTTCAGATAGCATATTGGGCTAAGCGGCATCTCAAAGCGCATGAAATGACGAGTGAAATGCACTATTAAGCTTCTAGGGTGGGGCGATCAGAGACCCGATTAGATCATTTTACATTAAGGTTAATATAAGAATTCACGGAAATTCTATCACATTTGGTCAACTTACGTCGCTCCTATTTCAGATAGCGTACTGGGCTAGGCGGCATCTTAAAGCGCGTGGAATGGCGAGTAAAATGCACTACTAAACTTCTATGAAAGGGCAATCAGAGTCACGATTAGATCATTTTATATTTTGTTTAATATAAGATTTCAGGGAAATTCTATCACATTTGTTCAACTTCTGTCGCTCCTATTTCAGATAGCGTATTGGGCTATGGGGCATCTCAAAGCGCATGAAATGGTGAATAAATTGCACTATTAAACTTCTAGGCTATGGCGATCAGAGCCCCGATCAGATCATTTTACATTATGGTTAATAAAAGAATTCAGCGAAATTCTATCACATTTGTTCAACTTACGTCGCTGCTATTTCAGATAGCGTACTGGGATAGGCGGCATCTTAATGAGCGTGGAATGGCAAGTAAAATGCACTATTAAACTTCTATGATAGGGCAAGCAGAGACCCGATTAGATCATTTTATATTTTGGTTAATATAAGAATTCAGCGAAATTCTATCACATTTGTTCAATTTACGTCGCTCCTATTGCAGATAGCGTACAGGTCTAAGCGGCATCTCAAAGCGCAAGAAATGGCGAGTAAAATGCAATATTAAACTTCTAGGGTAGGGCAAACAGACACCCAATAAGATCATTTTATATTATGGTTAATTCAAGAATTCAGCGAAACTCTATCACATTTATTCAATTTATGTCGCTTCTATTTCAGATAGCGTATTGTCCTAAGCGGCATCGCAAAGCGCATGAAATGGCGAGTATAATGCACTATTAGACTTCTATGGTAGGGCGAACAGAGACCCGATCAGATCATTTTACATTAAGGTTAATATAAGAATTCACGGAAATTCTATCACATTTGTTCAATTTACGTCGCTCCTATTTCAGATAGCGTATTGGGCTAAGCGGCCTCTCGAAGCGCATGAAATGGCGAGTGAAATGCACTATTAGACTTCTATGGTAGGGCGAACAGAGACCCGATAGGATCATTTTACATTAAGGATAATATAAGAATTCACGGAAATTCTATCACATTTGTTCAATTTACGTCGCTCCTATTTCAGATAGTGTATTGGGCTAAGCCGCCTCTCAAAGCGCATGAAATGGCGAGTGAAATGCACAATTAAACTTCTAGGGTAGGGCAAACAGAGACCCGATTAGATCATTTTACATTTTGGTTAATAAAAGTATTCAGCGAAATTCTATCACATTTGTTCAACTTCTGTCGCTCCTATTTCAGATAGCGTATTGGGCTATGCGGCATCTCAAAGCGCATGAAATGGTGAATAAATTGCACTATTAAACTTCTAGGGTAGGGCAAACAGAGACCCGATTAGATCATTTTATATTATGGTTAATTTAAGAATTCAGCGAAGTTCTATCACATTTTTTCAATTTCCGTCGCTCCTATTTCAGATAGCGTATTGGGCTAAGCAGCATTTCAAAGCGCATGAAATGGCGAGTGAAATGCACCATTAGACTTCTATGGTAGGGCGAACAGAGATCCGATTAGATCATTTTACATTAAGGTTAATATAAGGATTCACGGAAATTCTATCACATTTGTTCAATTCACGTCGCTCCTATTTCAGATAGCGTACTGGGCTAGGCGGCATCTCAAAGCGCATGAAATGACGAGTGAAATGCACCATTAGACTTCTATGGTAGGGCGAACAGAGACCCGATTAGATCATTTTACATTAAGGTTAATATAAGTATTCACGGAAATTCTATCACATTTGTTCAATTTACGTCGCTCCTATTTCAGATAGCGTACTGGGCTAGGCGGCATCTAAAAGCGCATGAAATGGCGAGTATAATGCACTATTAAACTTCTAGGATAAGGCAAACAGAGACCCGATTAGATCATTTTATATTATGGTTAATTTAAGAATTCAGCGAAATTCTATCACATTTGTTCAACTTACGTCGCTCCTGTTTCAGATAGCGTACTGGGCTAGGCGGCATCTAAAAGCCCATGAAATGGCGAGTATAATGCACTATTAAACTTCTAGGATAAGGCAAACAGAGACCCGATTAGATCATTTTATATTATGGATAATTTAAGAATTCAGCGAAATTCTATCACATTTGTTCAATTTACGTCGCACCTATTTCAGATAGCGTATTCGGCTATGCGGCATCTTAAAGCGCACGAAATGGCGAGTAAAATGCACCATTAAACTTCTAGGATAAGCCAAACAGAGACCCGATTAGATCATTTTATATTACGGTTAATATAAGAATGCAGCGTAATTCTATCACATTTGTTCAATTTACGTCGCTCGTATTTCAAATAGCGTATTGGGCTAAGCGGCATCTCAAAGCGCTTGAAATGGCGAGTGAGATGCACTATTAGACTTCTATGGTAGGGCGAACAGAGACCCGATTAGATCATTTTACGTTAAGGTTAATATAATAATTCACGGAAATTCTATCACATTTGTTCAATTTACGTCGCTCCTATTTCAGATAGCGTATTGGGCTAAGCGGCATCTCAAAGCGCATGAAATGGCGAGTAACATGCAATACTAAACTTCAAGGATAAGGCAAACAGAGACCCGATTAGATCATTTTATATTACGGTTAATATAAGAATTCAGCGTAATTCTATTACATTTGTTCAACTTACGTCGCTCCTATTTCAGATAGCGTACTGGGCTAGGCGGCATCTTAAAGCGCGTGGAATGGCGAGTAAAATGCACTACTAAACTTCTATGATAGGGCAATCAGAGACCCGATCAGATCATTTTATATTTTGTTTAATATAAGATTTCAGCGAAATTCTATCACATTTGTTCAATTTACGTCGCTCCTATTTCAGATAGCGTACTGGGGTAGGCGGCATCTTAAAGCGCGTGGAATGGCGAGTAAAATGCACTATTAAAATTCTATGACAGGGCAATCAGAGACCCGATTAGATCATTTTATATTATGGTTAATTTAAGAATTCAGCAAAATTCTATCACATTTGTTCAATTTACGTCGCTCCTATTTCAGATAGCGTACTGGGCTAGGCGGCATCTTAAAGCGCGTGGAATGGCGAGTAAAATGCAATATTAAAATTCTATGATAGGGCAATCAGCGACCCGATTAGTTCATTTTATATTATGGTTAATTTAAGATGTCAGCAAAATTTTACCGCATTTGTTCAATTTACGTCGCTCCTATGTCAGATAGCGTACTGGGCTAGGCGGCATCTTAAAGCGCGTGGAATGGCAAGTAAAATGCACTATTAAACCTCTATGATAGGGCAATCAGAGACCCGATTAGATCATTTTATATTTTGGTTAACATAAGGATTCAGCGAAATTCTATCACATTTGTTCAATTTACGTCGCTTCTATTACAGATAGCTTATTGGGCTTAGCGGCATCACAAAGCGCATGAAGTGACGAGTGAAATGCACTATTAAACTTCTATGATAGGGCAATCAGAGACCCGATTAGATCATTTTATATTTTGTTTAATATAAGATTTCAGGGAAATTTTATCACATTTGTTCAATTTACGTCGCTCCTATTTCAGATAGCGAACTCGGCTAAGCGGCATCTCAAAGCGCATGAAATGGCGAATAAAATGCACTATTAAACTTCTAGGCTATGGCGATCAGAGCCCCGATCAGATCATTTTACATTATGGTTAATAAAAGAATTCAGCGAAATTCTATCACATTTGTTCAACTTACGTCGCTGCTATTTCAGATAGCGTCCTGGGGTAGGCGGCATCTTAATGAGCGTGGAATGGCAAGTAAAATGCACTATTAAACTTCTATGATAGGGCAATCAGAGACCCGATTAGATCATTTTATATTTTGGTTAGTATAAGAATTCAGCGAAATTCTATCACATTTGTTAAATTTACGTCGCTCCTATTTCAGATAGCGTATTGTGCTAAGCGGCATCTCAAAGCGCATGAAATGACGAGTGAAAGGCAATATTAAACTTCTAGGGTAGGGCGAACAGAGACCCGTTTAGATCATTTTACATTAAGGTTAATAAAAGAATTCAGCAAAATTCTATCACATTTGTTCAATTTACGTCGCTCCTATTTCAGATAGCGTACTGGGCTAGGCGGCATCTCAAAGCGCATGAAATGGCGAGTACAATGAACTATTAAACTTCTAGGCTCGGGCAAACAAAGACCCGATTAAATCATTTTATATTATGGTTAATTTAAGAATTCAGCGAAGTTCTATCACATTTGTTCAATTCACGTCGCTCCTATTTCAGATAGCGTATTGGGCTAAGCAGCATTTCAAAGCGCATGAAATGGCGAGTGAAATGCACCATTAGACTTCTATGGTAGGGCGAACAGAGATCCGATTAGATCATTTTACATTAAGGTTAATATAAGGATTCACGGAAATTCTATCACATTTGTTCAATTCACGTCGCTCCTATTTCAGATAGCGTACTGGGCTAGGCGGCATCTTAAAGCGCGTGGGAGGGCGAGTAAAATGCACTACTAAACTTCTCTGATAGAGCAATCAGAGACCCGATTAGATCATTTTATATTTTGTTTAATATAAGATTTCAGGGAAATTCTATCACATTTGTTAAATTTACGTCGCTCCTATTTCAGATAGCGTATTGGGCTAAGCAGCATTTCAAAGCACATGAAATGACGAGTGAAATGCTCTATTAAACTTCTAGGGTAGGGCAAACAGAGACCCGATTAGATCATTTTACATTATGGTTAATAAAAGAATTCAGCGAAATTCTATCACATTTGTTCAACTTACGTCGCTCCTATTTCAGATAGCGTATTCGGCTAAGCGGCATCTCAAAGCGCATGAAATGGCGACTAAAATGCACTATTTAACTTCTAGGCTAGGGCGAACAGAGACCCGATTAGATCATTTTTCATTTTGGTTAATAAAAGAATTCAGCGAAATTCTATCACATTTGTTGAATTTACGTCACTCCTATTTCAGATAGCGTACTGGGATAGGCGGCATCTAAAAGCGCATGAAATGGCGAGTATAATGCACTATTAAAGTTCTAGAATAAGGCAAACAGAGACCTGATTAGATCATTTTATATTATGGTTAATTTAAGAATTCAGCGAAATTCTATCACATTTGTTCAATTTACGTCGCTCCTATTTCAGATAGCATACTGGGCTAGGCGGCATCTTAAAGCGCGTGGAATGGCGAGCAAAACGCACTATTAAACTTCTAGGATAAGGCGAACAGAGACCCGATTAGATCTTTTTATATTACGGTTAATATAAGAATGCAGCGTAATTCTATCACATTTGTTCAACTTACGTCGCTCCTATTTCAGATAGCGTACTGGGCTAGGCGGCATCTCAAAGCGCATGAAATGACGAGTGAAATGCACTATTAGACTTCTATGGTAGGCCGAACAGAGACCCGATCAGATCATTTTACATTAAGGTTAATATAAGAATTCACGGAAATTCTATCACATTTGTTCAATTTACGTCGCTCCTATTTCAGATAGCGTATTGGGCTAAGCGGCATTTAAAAGCGCATGAAATATCGAGTAAAATGCACTATTAAACTTCTAGGATAAGGCAAACAGAGACCCGATTCGTTCATTTTATATTACGGTTAATATAAGAATTCAGCGTAATTCTATCACATTTGTTCATCTTACGTCGCTCCTATTTCAGATAGCGTACTGGGCTAGGCGGCATCTTAAAGCGCGTGGGAGGGCGAGTAAAATGCACTACTAAACTTCTCTGATAGAGCAATCAGAGACCCGATTAGATCATTTTATATTTTGTTTAATATAAGATTTCAGGGAAATTCTATCACATTTGTTCAATTTACGTCGCTCCTATTTCAGATAGCGTATTGTGCTAAGCGGCATCTCAAAGCGCATGAAATGACGAGTGAAAGGCAATATTAAACTTCTAGGGTAGGGCGAACAGAGACCCGTTTAGATCATTTTATATTATGGTTAATTTAAGAATTCAGCGAAACTCTATCACATTTGTTCAATTTACGTCGCTCCTATTTCAGATAGCGTACTGGGGTAGGCGGCATCTTAAAGCGCGTGGAATGACGAGTAAAATGCACTATTAAAATTCTATGATAGGGCAATCAGAGAACCGATTAGATGATTTTATATTACGGTTAATTTAAGAATTCAGCAAAATTCTATCACATTTGTTCAATTTACGTCGCTCCTATTTCAGTTAGCGTACTGGGCTAGGCGGCATCTTAAAGCGCGTGGAATGGCGAGTAAAATGCAATATTAAAATTCTATGATAGGGCAATCAGCGACCCGATTAGTTCATTTTATATTATGGTTAATTTAAGATGTCAGCAAAATTTTATCGCATTTGTTCAATTTACGTCGCTCCTATGTCAGATAGCGTACTGGGCTAGGCGGCATCTTAAAGCGCGTGGAATGGCAAGTAAAATGCACTATTAAACTTCTATGATAGGGCAATCAGAGACCCGATTAGATCATTTTATATTTTGGTTAACATAAGAATTCAGCGAAATTCTATCACATTTGTTCAATTTACGTCGCTCCTATTACAGTTAGCTTATTGGGCTTAGCGGCATCACAAAGCGCATGAAATGGCGAGTGAAATACAATATTAGACTTCTATGGTAGGGCGAACAGAGACCCGATTGGATCATTTTACATTAAGGTTAATATAAGAATTCACGGAAATTCTATCACATTTGTGCAATTTACGTCGCTCCTATTTCAGATAGCATATTGGGCTAAGCGGCATCTCAAAGCGCATGAAATGACGAGTGAAATGCACTATTAAGCTTCTAGGGTGGGGCGAACAGAGACCCAATTAGATCATTTTACATTAAGGTTAATATAAGAAATCACGGAAATTCTATCACATTTGTTCAATTTACGTCGCTCCTATGTCAGATAGCGTACTGGGCTAGGCGGCATCATAAAGCGCGTGGAATGGCGAGTAAAATGCGCTATTAATCTTCCAGGATAAGGCAAACAGAGACCCGATAAGATCATTTTATATAACGGTTAATATAAGAATGCAGCGTAATTCTATCACATTTGTTCAAGTTACGTCGCTCCTGTTTCAGATAATGCACTGGGCTAGGCGGCATCTTAAAGCGCGTGGAATGGCGGGTAAAATGCACCATTAGACTTCAATGGTAGGGCAATCAGAGACCCGATTAGATCATTTTATATTACGGTTAATATAAGAATGCAGCGAAGTTCTATCACATTTGTTCAATTTACGTCACTCCTATTTCAGATAGCGTATTGGGCTAAGCAGCATCTCAAAGCGCATGCAATGGCGAGTCAAATGCGCTATTAAACTTCTAGGATAAGGCAAACAGAGACCCGATCACATCATTTTATATTACGGATAATATAAGAATGCAGCGTAATTCTATCAAATTTGTTCAAGTTACGTCGCTCCTATTTCAGATAGCGTACTGGGCTAGGCGGTATCTCAAAGCGCATGAAATGACGAGTGAAATGCACCATTAGACTTCTATGGTAGGGCGAACAGAGACCCCATTAGATCATTTTACATTAAGGTTAATATAAGGATTCACGGAAATTCTATCACATTTGTTCAATGTACGTCGCTCCTATTTCAGATAGCATACTGGGCTAGGCGGCATCTTAAAGCGCGTGGAATGGCGAGTAAAAGGCGCTATTGAACTTCTAGGATAAGGCAAACAGAGACCCGATTAGATCATTTTATATTACGGTTAATATAAGAATATAGCGTAATTCTTACACATTTGTTCAATTTACGTCGCTCCTATTTCAGATAGCGTACTGGGCTAGGCGGCATCTAAAAGCGCATGAAATGGCGAGTATAATGCACTATTAAACTTCTAGGATAAGGCAAACAGAGACCCGATTAGATCATTTTATATTTTGTTTAATATAAGATTTCAGGGAAATTCTATCTCATTTGTTCAATTTACGTCGCTCCTATTTCAGATAGCGTATTGGGCTATGCGGCCTCTCAAAGCGCATGAAATGGCGAGTAAAATGCGCTATTAAACTTCGAGGATAAGGCAAACAGAGACCCGATTAGATCATTTTATATTATGGTTAATTTAAGAATTCAGCGAAATTCTATCACATTTGTTCAATTTACGTCGTTCCTATTTCGGATAGCGTACTGGCCTCGGCGGCATCTTAAAGCGCGTGGAATGGGGAGTGAAATGCACTATTAGACGTCTATGGTAGGTAGAAGAGAGACCCGATTAGATCATTTTATATTATGGTTAATTTAAGAATTCAGCAAAATTCTATCACATTTGTTCAATTTACGTCGCTCCTATTTCAGTTAGCGTGTTCGGCTAAGCGGCATCTCAAAGCGCATGAAATGGCGAGTAAAATGCACTATCAAACTTCTAGGGTAGGGCAAACAGAGACCCGATGAGATCATTTTATATTATGGTTAATTTAAGAATTCAGCGAAATTCTATCACATTTGTTCAATTTACGTCGCTCCTATTTCAGATAGCGTACTGGGCTAGGCGGCATCTCAAAGCGCATGAAATGGCGAGTGAAATGCTCTATTAAACTTCTAGGGTAGGGCAAACAGAGACCCGATTAGATCATTTTACATTATGGTTAATAAAAGAATTCAGCGAAATTCTATCACATTTGTTCCACTTACGTCGCTCCTATTTCAGATAGCGTATTGGGCTAAGCGGCTTCTCAAAGCGCATGAAATGGCGACTAAAATGCACTATTTAACTTCTAGGCTAGGGCGAACAGAGACCCGATTAGATCATTTTATATTTTGGTTAATAAAAGAATTCAGCGAAATTCTATCACATTTGTTCAATTTACGTCGCTCCTATTTCAGATAGCGTATTGGGCTAAGCGGCATTTCAAAGCGCATGAAATATCGAGTAAAATGCACTATTAAACTTCTAGGATAAGGCAAACAGAGACCCGATTCGATCATTTTATATTACGGTTATTATAAGAATTCGGCGTAATTCTATCACATTTGTGCAACTTGCGTCGCTCCTATTTCAGATAGCATACTGGGCTAGGCGGCATCTCAAAGCGCATGAAATGACGAGTGAAATGCACTATTAGACTTCTATGGTAGGCCGAACAGAGACCCGATCAGATCATTTTACATTAAGGTTAATATAAGAATTCACGGAAATTCTATCACATTTGTTCAATTTACGTCGCTCCTATTTCAGATAGCGTATTGGGCTAAGCGGCATTTAAAAGCGCATGAAATATCGAGTAAAATGCACTATTAAACTTCTAGGATAAGGCAAACAGAGACCCGATTCGATCATTTTATATTACGGTTATTATAATAATGCGGCGTAATTCTATCACATTTGTGCAACTTACGTCGCTCCTATTTCAGATAGCATACTGGGCTAGGCGGCATCTTAAAGCGCGTGCAATGGCAGGTAAAATACACTACTAAACCTCTATGATAGGGCAATCAGAGACACGATTAGATCATTTTATATTTTGTTTAGTATCAGATTTCAGGGAAATTGTATCACATTTGTTCAATTTACGTCGCTCCTATTTCAGATAGCGTATTGGGCTATGCGGCATCTCAAAGCGCATGAAATGGCGACTAAAATGCACTATTTAACTTCTAGGCTAGGGCGAACAGAGACCCGATTAGATCATTTTTCATTTTGGTTAATAAAAGAATTCAGCGAAATTCTATCACATTTGTTGAATTTACGTCGCTCCTATTTCAGATAGCGTACTGGGATAGGCGGCATCTAAAAGCGCATGAAATGGCGAGTATAATGCACTATTAAAGTTCTAGAATAAGGCAAACAGAGACCTGATTAGATCATTTTATATTATGGTTAATTTAAGAATTCAGCGAAATTCTATCACATTTGTTCAATTTACGTCGCTCCTATTTCAGATAGCATACTGGGCTAGGCGGCATCTTAAAGCGCGTGGAATGGCGAGCAAAACGCACTATTAAACTTCTAGGATAAGGCGAACAGAGACCCGATTAGATCATTTTATATTACGGTTAATATAAGAATGCAGCGTAATTCTATCACATTTGTTCAACTTACGTCGCTCCTATTTCAGATAGCGTACTGGGCTAGGCGGCATCTCAAAGCGCATGAAATGACGAGTGAAATGCACTATTAGACTTCTATGGTAGGCCGAACAGAGACCCGATCAGATCATTTTACATTAAGGTTAATATAAGAATTCACGGAAATTCTATCACATTTGTTCAATTTACGTCGCTCCTATTTCAGATAGCGTATTGGGCTAAGCGGCATTTAAAAGCGCATGAAATATCGAGTAAAATGCACTATTAAACTTCTAGGATAAGGCAAACAGAGACCCGATTCGTTCATTTTATATTACGGTTAATATAAGAATTCAGCGTAATTCTATCACATTTGTTCATCTTACGTCGCTCCTATTTCAGATAGCGTACTGGGCTAGGCGGCATCTTAAAGCGCGTGGGAGGGCGAGTAAAATGCACTACTAAACTTCTCTGATAGAGCAATCAGAGACCCGATTAGATCATTTTATATTTTGTTTAATATAAGATTTCAGGGAAATTCTATCACATTTGTTCAATTTACGTCGCTCCTATTTCAGATAGCGTATTGTGCTAAGCGGCATCTCAAAGCGCATGAAATGACGAGTGAAAGGCAATATTAAACTTCTAGGGTAGGGCGAACAGACACCCGTTTAGATCATTTTATATTATGGTTAATTTAAGAATTCAGCGAAATTCTATCACATTTGTTCAATTTACGTCGCTCCTATTTCAGATAGCGTACTGGGGTAGGCGGCATCTTAAAGCGCGTGGAATGACGAGTAAAATGCACTATTAAAATTCTATGATAGGGCAATCAGAGAACCGATTAGATGATTTTATATTACGGTTAATTTAAGAATTCAGCAAAATTCTATCACATTTGTTCAATTTACGTCGCTCCTATTTCAGTTAGCGTACTGGGCTAGGCGGCATCTTAAAGCGCGTGGAATGGCGAGTAAAATGCAATATTAAAATTCTATGATAGGGCAATCAGCGACCCGATTAGTTCATTTTATATTATGGTTAATTTAAGATGTCAGCAAAATTTTATCGCATTTGTTCAATTTACGTCGCTCCTATGTCAGATAGCGTACTGGGCTAGGCGGCATCTTAAAGCGCGTGGAATGGAAAGTAAAATGCACTATTAAACTTCTATGATAGGGCAATCAGAGACCCGATTAGATCATTTTATATTTTGGTTAACATAAGAATTCAGCGAAATTCTATCACATTTGTTCAATTTACGTCGCTCCTATTACAGTTAGCTTATTGGGCTTAGCGGCATCACAAAGCGCATGAAATGGCGAGTGAAATACAATATTAGACTTCTATGGTAGGGCGAACAGAGACCCGATTGGATCATTTTACATTAAGGTTAATATAAGAATTCACGGAAATTCTATCACATTTGTGCAATTTACGTCGCTCCTATTTCAGATAGCATATTGGGCTAAGCGGCATCTCAAAGCGCATGAAATGACGAGTGAAATGCACTATTAAGCTTCTAGGGTGGGGCGAACAGAGACCCAATTAGATCATTTTACATTAAGGTTAATATAAGAAATCACGGAAATTCTATCACATTTGTTCAATTTACGTCGCTCCTATGTCAGATAGCGTACTGGGCTAGGCGGCATCATAAAGCGCGTGGAATGGCGAGTAAAATGCGCTATTAATCTTCCAGGATAAGGCAAACAGAGACCCGATAAGATCATTTTATATAACGGTTAATATAAGAATGCAGCGTAATTCTATCACATTTGTTCAAGTTACGTCGCTCCTGTTTCAGATAATGCACTGGGCTAGGCGGCATCTTAAAGCGCGTGGAATGGCGGGTAAAATGCACTATTAGACTTCAATGGTAGGGCAATCAGAGACCCGATTAGATCATTTTATATTACGGTTAATATAAGAATGCAGCGAAGTTCTATCACATTTGTTCAATTTACGTCACTCCTATTTCAGATAGCGTATTGGGCTAAGCAGCATCTCAAAGCGCATGCAATGGCGAGTCAAATGCGCTATTAAACTTCTAGGATAAGGCAAACAGAGACCCGATCACATCATTTTATATTACGGATAATATAAGAATGCAGCGTAATTCTATCAAATTTGTTCAAGTTACGTCGCTCCTATTTCAGATAGCGTACTGGGCTAGGCGGTATCTCAAAGCGCATGAAATGACGAGTGAAATGCACCATTAGACTTCTATGGTAGGGCGAACAGAGACCCGATTAGATCATTTTACATTAAGGTTAATATAAGGATTCACGGAAATTCTATCACATTTGTTCAATGTACGTCGCTCCTATTTCAGATAGCATACTGGGCTAGGCGGCATCTTAAAGCGCGTGGAATGGCGAGTAAAAGGCGCTATTGAACTTCTAGGATAAGGCAAACAGAGACCCGATTAGATCATTTTATATTACGGTTAATATAAGAATATAGCGTAATTCTTACACATTTGATCAATTTACGTCGCTCCTATTTCAGATAGCGTACTGGGCTAGGCGGCATCTAAAAGCGCACGAAATGGCGAGTATAATGCACTATTAAACTTCTAGGATAAGGCAAACAGAGACCCGATTAGATCATTTTATATTTTGTTTAATATAAGATTTCAGGGAAATTCTATCTCATTTGTTCAATTTACGTCGCTCCTATTTCAGATAGCGTATTGGGCTATGCGGCCTCTCAAAGCGCATGAAATGGCGAGTAAAATGCGCTATTAAACTTCGAGGATAAGGCAAACAGAGACCCGATTAGATCATTTTATATTATGGTTAATTTAAGAATTCAGCGAAAGTCTATCACATTTGTTCAATTTACGTCGTTCCTATTTCAGATAGCGTACTGGCCTCGGCGGCATCTTAAAGCGCGTGGAATGGGGAGTGAAATGCACTATTAGACGTCTATGGTAGGTAGAAGAGAGACCCGATTAGATCATTTTATATTATGGTTAATTTAAGAATTCAGCAAAATTCTATCACATTTGTTCAATTTACGTCGCTCCTATTTCAGTTAGCGTGTTCGGCTAAGCGGCATCTCAAAGCGCATGAAATGGCGAGTAAAATGCACTATCAAACTTCTAGGGTAGGGCAAACAGAGACCCGATGAGATCATTTTATATTATGGTTAATTTAAGAATTCAGCGAAATTCTATCACATTTGTTCAATTTACGTCGCTCCTATTTCAGATAGCGTACTGGGCTAGGCGGCATCTCAAAGCGCATGAAATGGCGAGTGAAATGCTCTATTAAACTTCTAGGGTAGGGCAAACAGAGACCCGATTAGATCATTTTACATTATGGTTAATAAAAGAATTCAGCGAAATTCTATCACATTTGTTCAACTTACGTCGCTCCTATTTCAGATAGCGTATTGGGCTAAGCGGCTTCTCAAAGCGCATGAAATGGCGACTAAAATGCACTATTTAACTTCTAGGCTAGGGCGAACAGAGACCCGATTAGATCATTTTATATTATGGTTAATATAAGAATACAGCGAAATTCTATCACATTTGTTCAATTTACGTCGCTCCTATTTCAGATAGCGTACTGGGCTAGGCGGCATCTCAAAGCGCATGAAATGACGAGTGAAATGCACTATTAGACTTCTATGGTAGGCCGAACAGAGACCCGATCAGATCATTTTACATTAAGGTTAATATAAGAATTCACGGAAATTCTATCACATTTGTGCAATTTACGTCGCTCCTATTTCAGACAGCGTACTGGGCTAGGCGGCATCTAAAAGCGCATGAAATGGCGAGTATAATGCACTATTAAACTTCTAGAATAAGGCAAACAGAGACCTGATTAGATCATTTTATATTATGGTTAATTTAAGAATTCAGCGAAATTCTATCACATTTGTTCAATTTACGTCGCTGCTATTTCAGATAGCATACTGGGCTAGGCGGCATCTTAAAGCGCGTGGAATGGCGAGTAAAACGCGCAATTAAACTTCTAGGATAAGGCGAACAGAGACCCGATTAGATCATTTTATATTTTGTTTAATATAAGATTTCAGGGAAATTCTGTCACATTTGTTCAATTTACGTCGCTCCTATTTCAGATAGCGTATTGGGCTAAGCGGCATCTCAAAGCGCATGAAATGGCGAACAAAATGCACTATTACACTTCTAGGCTAGGGCGAACAGAGACCAGCTTAGATCATTTTCTATTTTGGTTAATATAAGAATTCTGCGAAATTCTATCACATTTGTTCAATTTACGTCGCTCCTATTTCAGATAGCTTATTGGGCTTAGCGGCATCTCAAAGCGCATGAAGTGACGAGTGAAATGCACTATTAAACTTCTAGGGTAGGGCAAACAGAGACCCGATTAGATCATTTTATATTATGGTTAATTTAAGAATTCAGCAAAATTCTATCACATTTGTTCAACATACGTCGCTCCTATTTCAGATATCGTACTGGGCTAGACGGCATCTTAAAGCGCGTGGAATGGCGAGTAAAATGCACTACTAAACTTCTAGGGTAGGGCATACAGAGACCCGATTAGATCATTTTATATTATGGTTAATTTAAGAATTCAGCGAAGTTCTATCACATTTCTTCAATTTACGTCGTTCCTATTTCAGATAGCGTACTGGCCTCGGCGGCATCTTAAAGCGCGTGGAATGGGGAGTGAAATGCACTATTAGACTTCTATGGTAGGGCGAAGAGAGACCCGATTAGATCATTTTATATTATGGTTAATTTAAGAATTCAGCAAAATTCTATCACATTTGTTCAATTTACGTCGCTCCTATTTCAGATAGCGTACTGGGCTAGGCGGCATCTAAAAGCGCATGAAGTGGCGAGTATAATGCACTATTATACTTCTAGGATAAGGCAAACAGAGACCCGATTAGATCATTTTATATTATGGTTAATTTAAGAATTCAGCGAAATTCTATCACATTTGTTCAATTTACGTCGCTCCTATTTCAGATAGCATACTGGGCTATGCGGCATCTTAAAGCGCGTGGAATGGCGAGTAAAACGCGCTATTAAACTTCTAGGATAATGCAAACAGAGACCCGATTAGATCATTTTATATTACGGTTTATATAAGAATGCAGCGTAATTCTACCACATTTGTTCAACTTACGTCGCTCCTATTTCAGATAGCGTACTGGGCTAGGCGGCATCTCAAAGCGCATGAAATGGCGAGTGAAATGCACTATTGGACTTCTATGGTAGGGCGAACAGAGACCCGATTAGATCATTTTACATTAAGGTTAATATAAGAATTCACGGAAATTCTATCACATTTGTTCAATTTACGTCGCTCCTATTTCAGAGAGCGTACTTGGCTAGGCGGCATCTAAAAGAGCATGAAATGGCGAGTATATTGCACTATTAAACTTCTAGGATAAGGCAAACGGAGACCCGATTAGATCATTTTATATTTTGTTTAATATAAGATTTCAGGGAAATTCTATCACATTTGTTCAATTTACGTCGCTCCTATTTCAGGTAGCGTATTGGGCTAAGCGGCCTCTCAAAGCGCATGAAATGACAAGTAAAATGCGCTATTAAACTTCTAGGATAAGGCAAACAGAGACCCGATTAGATCATTTTATATTACGGTTAATATAAGAATTCGGCGTAATTCTATCACATTTGTGCAACTTACGTCGCTCCTATTTCAGATAGCATACTGGGCTAGGCGGCATCTTAAAGCGCGTGGAATGGCGAGTAAAATGCACTACTAAACTTCTATGATAGGGCAATCAGAGACCCGATTAGAACATTTTATATTTTGTTTAATATCAGATTTCAGGGAAATTGTATCACATTTGTTCAGTTTACGTCGCTCCTATTTCAGATAGCCTATTCGGCTAAGCGGCATCTCAAAGCGCATGAAATGGCGAATAAAATGCACTATTAAACTTCTAGGCTAGGGCGAACAGAGACCCGATCAGATCATTTTACATTACGGTTAATAAAAGAATTCAGCGAAATTCTATCACATTCGTTCAACTTATGTCGCTCCTATTTCAGATAGCGTATTGGGCTAAACGGCATCTCAAAGCGCATGAAATGGCGAGTAAAATGCACTATTAAACTTCTAGGGTAGGGCAAACAGAGACCCGATAAGACCATTTTATATTATGGTTAATTTAAGAATTCAGCGAAATTCTATCACATTTGTTCAATTTACGTCGCTCCTATATCAGATAGCGTATTGGGCTACGCGGCATCTCAAAGCGTATAAAATGGCGAATAAAATGCACTATTAAACTTCTAGGGTAGGGCAAACAGAGACCCGATTAGATCATTTTATATTATGGTTAATTTAAGAATTCAGCGAAGTTCTATCACATTTTTTCAATTTACGTCGCTCCTATTGCAGATAGCGTACTGGGCTAGGCGGCATCTTAAAGCGCGTGGAATGGCGAGTAAAATGCACTATTAAAATTCTATGATAGGGCAATCAGAGTCCCGATTAGATCATTTTATATTATGGTTAATTTAAGATGTCAGCAAAATTGTATAGCATTTGTTCAATTTACGTCGCTCCTATTTCAGATAGCGTACTGGGCTAGGCGGCATCTTAAAGCGCGTGGAATGGCAAGTAAAATGCACTATTAAACTTCTATGATAGGGCAATCAGAGACCCGATTAGATCATTTTATAATTGGTTAATATAAGAATTCAGCGAAATTCTATCACATTTGTTCAATTTACGTCGCTCCTATTACAGATAGCTTATTGGGCTTAGCGGCATCTCAAAGCGCATGAAATGACGAGTGAAATGCACTATTAAACTTCTATAATAGGGCAATCAGAGACCAGATTTGATCATTTTATGTTTTGTTTAATATAAGATTTCAGGGAAATTTTATCACATTTGTTCAATTTACGTCGCTCCTATTTCAGATAGCGTATTGGGCTATGCGGCATCTCAAAGCGCATGAAATGTCGAATAAATTGCACTATTAAACTTCTAGGGTAGGGCAAACAGAGACCCGATTAGATCATTTTATATTATGGTTAATTTAAGAATTCAGCGAAGTTCTATCACATTTTTTCAATTTACGTCGCTCCTATTTCAGATAGCGTACTGGGCTAGGCGGCATCTAAAGGCGCATGAAGTGGCGAGTATAATGCACTATTAAACTTGTAGGATAAGGTAAACGGAGACCCGATTAGATCATATTATATTTTGTTTAATATAAGATTTCAGGTAAATTCTATCACATTTGTTCAATTTACGTCGCTCCTATTTCAGGTAGCGTATTGGGCTAAGCGGCCTCTCAAAGTGCATGAAATTGCAAGTAAAATGCGCTATTAAACTTCTAGGATAAGGCAAACAGAGACCCGATTAGATCATTTTATATTACGGTTAATATAAGAATTCGGCGTAATTCTATCACATTTGTGCAACTTACGTCGCTCCTATTTCAGATAATGTACTGGGGTAGGCGGCATCTCACAGCGCATGAAATGGCGAGTATAATGCACTATTTAACTTCTAGGATAAGGCAAACCGGGACCCGATTAGTTCATTTTATATTATGGTTAATTTAAGAAATCAGCGAAATTCTATCACATTTGTTCAATTTACGTCGCTCCTATTACAGATAGCTTATTGGGCTTAGCGGCATCTCAAAGCGCATGAAATGCCGAGTGAAATGCACAATTAAACTTCTATGATAGGGCAATCAGAAACCCGATTTGATCATTTTATATTTTGTTTAATATCAGATTTCAGGGAAATTGTATCACATTTGTTCAATTTACGTCGTTACGATTTCAGATAGCGTACTGGGCTCGGCGGCATCTTAAAGCGCGTGGAATGGCGAGTGAAATGCACTATTAGACTTCTATGGTAGGGCGAACAGAGACCCGATTAGATCATTTTATATTATGGTTAATTTAAGAATCAGCAAAATTCTATCACATTTGTTCAATTTACGTCGATACTATTTCAGATAGCGTATTGGGATAAGCGGCATCGCAAAGCGCATGAAATGGCGAGTATAATGCACTATTAAACTTCTAGGATAAGGCAAACAGAGACCCGATTAGATCATTTTATATTACGGTTAGTATAAGAATTCAGCGTAATTCTATCAAATTTGTTCAACTTACTTCGCTCCTATTTCAGATAGCGTATTGGGCTAAGCAGCATTTCAAAGCGCATGAAATGGCGAGTGAAATGCACCATTAGACTTCTATGGTAGGGCGAACAGAGACCCGATTAGATCATTTTACATTAAGGTTAATATAAGGATTCACGGAAATTCTATCACATTTGTTCAATTTACGTCGCTCCTATTCCAGATAGCGTATTCGGCTAAGCGGCATCTCAAAGCGCATGAAATGGCGAGTATAATGCACTATTAAACTTCTAGGATAAGGCAAACAGAGACCCGATTAGATCATTTTATATTATGGTTAATATGAGAATGCAGCGTAATTCTATCACATTTGTTCAACTTACGTCGCTCCTATTTCAGATAGCGTACTGGGCTAGGCGGCATCTCAATGCGCCTGAAATGGCGAGTGAAATGCACTATTAGACTTCTATGGTAGGGCGAACAGAGACCCGATTAGATCATTTTACATTAAGGTTGATATAAGAATTCACGGAAATTCTATCACATTTGTTCAATTTACGTCGCTCCTGTTTCAGATAGCGTACTGGGCTAGGCGGCATCTAAAAGCGCATGAAATGGCGAGTATAATGCACTATTAAACTTCTAGGATAAGGCAAACAGAGACCCGATCAGATCATTTTATATTATGGTTAATTTAAGAATTCTGCGAAATTCTATCACATTTGTTCAATTTACGTCGCTCCTATTTCAGATAGCATACTGGGCTATGCGGCATCTTAAAGCGCGTGGAATGGCGAGTAAAATGCACTATTAAGCTTCTATGATAGGGCAATCAGAGACCCGATTAGATCATTTTATATTTTGGTTAATATAAGAATTCAGCGAAATTCTATCACATTTGTTCAATTTACGTCGCTCCTATTTCAGATAGCGTATTGGGCTATGCGGCATCTCAAAGCGCATGAAATGGCGAATAAAATGCACTATTAAACTTCTAGGCTAGGGCGAACAGAGCCCCGATCAGATCATTTTACATTATGGTTAATAAAATAATTCAGCGAAATTCTATCACATTTGTTCAACTTACGTCGCTCCTATTTCAGATGGCGTATTGGGCTAAACGGCATCTCAAAGCGCATGAAATGGCGAGTGAAATGCACTATTAGACTTCTATGGTCGGGCGAACAGAGACCCGATTAGATCATTTTACATTAAGGTTAATATAAGGATTCACGGAAATTCTATCACATTTGTTCAATTTACGTCGCTCCTATTTCAGATAGCGTACTGGGCTAGGCGGCATCTCAAAGCGCATGAAATCACGAGTGAAATGCACCATTAGACTTCTATGGTAGGGCGAACAGAGACCCGATTAGATCATTTTACATTAAGGTTAATATCAGGATTCACGGAAATTCTATCACATTTGTTCAATTTACGTCGCTCCTATTTCAGATAGCGTATTGGGCTATGCGGCATCTCAAAGCGCATGAAATGGCGAGTAAAATGCACTATTAAACTTCTAGGGTAGGACAAACAGAGACCCGATTAGATCATTTCATATTATGGTTAATTTAAGAATGCAGCGTAATTCTATCACATTTGTTCAATTTACGTCGCTCGTATTTCAAATAGCGTATTGCGCTAAGCGGCATCTCAAAGCGCATGAAATGGCGAGTGAAATGCACTATTAGACTTCTATGGTAGGGCGAACAGAGACCCGATTAGATCATTTTACATTAAGGTTAATATAAGAATTCACGGAAATTCTATCACATTTGTTCAATTTACGTCGCTCCTATTTCAGATAGCGTATTGGCCTAAGCGGCATCTCAAAGCGCATGGAATGGCGAGTAAAATGCAATACTAAACTTCTAGGATAAGGCAAACAGAGACCCGATTAGATCATTTTATATTACGGTTAATATAAGAATTCAGCGTAATTCTATCACATTTGTTCCACTTACGTCGCTCCTATTTTAGATAGCGTAATGGGCTAAGCGGCATCTCAAAGCGCATGAAATGGCGAGTGAAATGCACCATTAGACTTCTATGGTAGGGCGAACAGAGACCCGATTAGATCATTTTACATTAAGGTTAATATAAGGATTCACAGAAATTCTATCACATTTGTTCAATTTACGTCGCTCCTATTTCAGATAGCGTACTGGGCTAGGCGGCATCTCAAAGCGCATGAAATGACGAGTGAAATGCACCACTAGACTTCTATGGTAGGGCGAACAGAGACCCGATTAGATCATTTTACATTAAGGTTAATATCAGGATTCACGGAAATTCTATCACATTTGTTCAATTTACGTCGCTCCTATTTCAGATAGCGTATTGGGCTATGCGGCATATAAAAGCGCATGAAATGGCAAGTAAAATGCACCATTAAACTTCTAGGATAAGTCAAACAGAGACCCGATTAGATCATTTTATATTACGGTTAATATAAGAATTCAGCGTAATTCTATCACATTTGTTCAACTTACGTCGCTCCTATTTCAGATAGCGTACTGGGCTAGGCGGCATCTTAAAGCGCGTGGAATGGCGAGTAAAATGCACTACTAAACTTCTATGATAGGGCAATCAGAGACCCGATTAGATCATTTTATATTTTGTTTAATATAAGATTTCAGGGAAATTCTATCACATTTGTTCAATTTACATCGCTCCTATTTCAGTTAGCGAATTCGGCTAAGCGGCATCTCAAAGCGCATGAAATGACGAGTGAAATGCACTATTAAACTTCTAGGGTAGGGCAAACAGAGACCCGATTAGATCATTTTACATTATGGTTAATAAAAGAATTCAGCGAAATTCTATACATTTGTTCAACTTACGTCGCTCCTATTTCAGATAGCGTATTGGGCTAAGCGGCATCTCAAAGCGCATGAAATGGCGAGTGAAATCCACTATTAAACTTCTATGATAGGGCAATCAGAGACCCGATTAGATCATTTTATTTTGTTTAATATAAGATTTCAGGGAAATTCTATCACATTTGTTCAATTTACATCGCTCCTATTTCAGTTAGCGAATTCGGCTAAGCGGCATCTCAAAGCGCATGAAATGGCGAGTAAAATGCACTATGAAACTTCTAGGGTAGGGCAAAAAGAGACCCGAAAAGATAATTTTATATTATGGTTAATTTGAGAATTCAGCAAAATTCTATCACATTTGTTCAATTTACGTCGCTCCTATTTCAGATAGCGTACTGGGGAAGGCGGCATCTTAAAGCGCGTGGAATGGCGAGTAAAATGCACTATTAAAATTCTATGATAGGGCAATCAGAGACCCGATTAGATCATTTTATATTATGGTTAATTTAAGAATTCAGCAAAATTCTATCACGTTTGTTCAATTTACGTCGCTCCTGTTTCAGATAGCGAACTGGGCTAGGCGGCATCTTAAAACGCGTGGAATGGCGAGTAAAATGCAATATTAAAATTCTATGATAGTACAATCAGCGACCCGATTAGATCATTTCATATTATGGTTAATTTAAGATGTCAGCAAAATTTTATCGCATTTGTTCAATTTACGTCGCTCCTATGTCAGATAGCGTACTGGGCTATGCGGCATCTTAAAGCGCGTGGAATGGCAAGTAAAATGCACTATTAAACTTCTATGATAGGGCAATCAGAGATCCGATTAGATCATTTTATATTTTGGTTAACATAAGAATTCAGCGAAATTCTATCACATTTGTTCAATTTACGTCGCTCCTATTACAGATAGCTTATTGGGCTTAGCGGCATCTCAAAGCGCATGAAATGACGAGTGAAATCCACTATTAAACTTCTATGATAGGGCAATCAGAGACCCGATTAGATCATTTTATATTTTGTTTAATATAAGATTTCAGGGAAATTTTATCACATTTGTTCAATTTACGTCGCTCCTATTTCAGATAGCGAATTCGGCTAAGCGGCATCTCAAAGCGCATGAAATGGCGAATAAAATGCACTATTAAACTTCTAGGCTAGGGCGAACAGAGCCCCGAACAGATCATTTTACATTATGTTTAATAAAAGAATTCAGCGAAATTCTATCACATTTGTACAACTTACGTCGCTCCTATCTCAGATGGCGTATTGTGCTAAACGGCATCTCAAAGCGCATGAAATGGCGAGTGAAATGCACTATTAGACTTCTATGGTAGGGCGAACAGAGACCCGATTGGATCATTTTACATTAAGGTTAATATAAGAATTCACGGAAATTCTATCACATTTGTTCAATATACGTCGCTCCTATTTCAGATAGCGTATTGGGCTAAGCGGCATTTCAAAGCACATGAAATGGCGACTAAAATGCACTATTAAACTTCTAGGCTAGGGCGAACAGAGACCCGATTAGATCATTTTACATTTTGGTTAATAAAAGAATTCAGCGAAATTCTATCACATTTGTTCAATTACGTCGCTCCTA
>CAKAJE020001646.1:0-88387 GCA_916610135.2 Macropis europaea | reverse complement strand
ATCATTTTATATTACGGTTAATATAAGAATTCAGCGTAATTCTATCACATTTGTTCAACATGCGTCGCTCCTATTTCAGATAGTGTACTGGCTCGGCGGCATCTTAAAGCGCGTGGAAGGGCGAGTAAAATGCACTACTAAACTTCTATGGTAGGGCAATCAGAGTCCCGTTTAGATCATTTTATGTATTGTTTAATACAAGATTTCAGGGAAATTCTATGACATTTGTTCAATTTACGTCGCTCGTATTTCAGATAGCGTATTGGGCTAAGCGGCATCTCAAAGCGTATGAAATGACGAGAGAAATGCACTATTAAACTTCTTGGGTAGGGCGAACAGAGACCCGATTAGGTCATTTCATAATATGGTTAATTACAGAATTCAGCGAAATTCTATCACATTTGTTCAATTTACATCGCTTCTATTTCAAATAGCGTATTGGGCTAAGCGGTAGCTCAATGCGCATGAAATGGCGAGTAAAATGTACTATTAAACTTCTAGGATAAGGCAAACGGAGACCCGATTAGACCATTTTATATTACGGTTAATATAAGAATTCAGCGTTATTCTATCACATTTGTTCAACTGACGTCGCTCCTATTTCAGATAGCGTACTCTGATAGGCGGCATCCTACAGCGCGTGGAATGGCGAGTAAAATGCACTATTAAACTTCTAGGGTAATGCAAACAGAGACCCGATTAGATCATTTTATATTACGGTTAATATAAGAATTCAGCGAAATTCTATCACATTTGTTCAATTACGTCGATCCTATTTCAGATAGCGTATTGGCCTAAGCGGCATCTCAAAGCGCATGAAATGGCGAGTAAAATTCACTATTAAACTTCTAGGGTAGGGCAATCAGAGACCCGATTAGATCATTTTATATTTTGGTTAATATAAGAATTCAGCGAAATTCTATCACATTTGTTCAATTTACGTCGCTCCTATTTCAGATAGCGTATTGGGCTAAGCGGCATCTCAAAGCGCATGAAATGGCGAGTAAATCCACTCTTAAACTTCTAGGATAAGGCAAACAGAGACCCGATTAGATCATTTTATATTACGGTTAACATAAGAATTCAGCGTAATTCTGTGACATTTGTTCAACTTGCGTAGCTCCTATTCCGGATAGCGTACTGGGCTAGGCGGCAACTCAAAGCGCATGAAATGGCGAGTAAAATGCACTATTAAACTTCAAGGGTAGGGCAATCAGAGACCTGATTAGATCATTTTATATTTTGGTTAATATAAGAATTCAGCGAAATTCTATCACATTTGTTCAATTTACGTCGCTCCTATTTCAGATAGCGTATTGGGCTAAGCGGCATCTCAAAGCGCATGAAATGGCGAGTAAAATGCATTATTAAACTTCTAGGGTAGGGCAATCAGAGACCCGATTAGATCATTTTATATTTTGGTTAATATAAGTATTCAGAGAAATTCTATAACATTTGTTCAATTTACGTCGCTCCTATTTCAGATAGCGTATTGGGCTAAGCGGCATCTCAAAGCGCATGAAATGGCGAGTAAAATGCACTATTAAGCTTCTAGGGTAAGGCAAACAGAGACCCGATTAGATCATTTTATATTACGGTTAATATAAGAATTCAGCAAAATTCTATCACATTTGTTCAATTTACGTCGCCCCTATTTCAGATAGCGTATTGGGCTAAGCGGCATCTCAAAGCGCATGGAATGGCGAGTGAAATGCACTATTAAACTTATAGGGTAGGGCGAACAGAGACCCGAATAGATCATTTACATTAAGGTTAATATAAGTATTCAGGGAACTTCTATCACATTTGTTCAATTTACGTCGCTCCTATTTCAGACAGCTTATTGGGCGAAGCGGCAACTCAAAGCGCATGAAATGACGAGTAAAATGCACTATTAAATTTCTAGGGTAGGGCAATCAGAGACCCGATTAGATCATTTTATATTATGGTTAATTTAAGAATTCAGCAAAATTCTATCACATTTGTTCAATTTACGTCGTTCCTATTTCAGATAGCATACTGGGCTAGGAGGCATCTTAAAGCGCGTGGAATGGCGAGTAAAATGCACTATTAATCTTCTATGATAGGGCAATCAGACACCCGATTAGATCATTTTATATTTTGGTTAATATAAGAATTCAGCGTAATTCTATCACATTTGTTCAATTTACGTTGCTCCTATATCAGATAGCATATTGGGCTAAGCGGCATCTCAAAGCGCACGAAAGGGCGAGTAAAATGCACTGTTAAACTTCTAGGGTAAGGCAAACAGAGAGCCGATTAGATCATTTTACATGAAGGTTAAGATAAGAATTCAGCAAAATTCTATCACATTTGTTCAATTTACGTCGCTCCAATTTCAGATAGCGTATTGGGCTAAGCGGCATCTCAAAGCGCACGAAAGGGCGAGTAAAATGCAGTATTAAACTTCTATGGTAGGGCAAACAGAGACCCCATTAGATCATCTTATATTTTGGTTAATATAAGAATTCAGCGAAATTCTATCACATTTGTTCAATTTACATCGCTCCTATTTCGGATAGCGTATTGGGCTAAGCTGCATCTCAAAGCGCAAGAAATGGCTCGTAAAATGCACTATTAAACTTCTAGGATAAGGCAAACGGAGATCCGAATAGACCATTTTATATTACGGTTAATATAAGAATTCAGTGTAATTCTATCACATTTGTTCAACTTAGGTCGCTCCTGTTTCAGATAGCGTACTGGGCTAGGCGGCATCTCAAAGCGCGTGGAATGGCGAGTAAAATGCACTCTTAAACATCTATGATAGGGCAATCAGAGACCCGATTAGATCATTTTATATTTTGGTTAATATAAGAATTCAGCGAAATTCTATCACATTTGTTCAATTTACGTCGCTCCTATTTCAGATAGCGTATTGGGCTAAGCGGCATCTCAAAGCGCATGAAATGGCGAGTAAAATGCACTATTAAACTTCTATGGTAATGCAAACAGAGACCCGATTAGATCATTTTATATTATGGTTAATATAAGAATTCAGCGTAATTCTATCACATTTGTTCAACATACGTCGCTCCTATTTCAGATAGTGTACTGGGCTACGCGGCATCTTAAAGCGCGTGGAAGGGCGAGTAAAATGCACTGTTAAACTTCTATGATAGGGCAATCAGAGACCCGATTAGATCATTTTATATTACGGTTAACATAAGAATTCAGCGTAATTCTATCACATTTGTTCAACTAACGTCGCTCCTATTTCAGATAGCGTACTGGGCTAGGCGGCATCTTAAAGCGCGTGCAGTGACGAGTAAAATGCACTATTAAACTTCTATGATAGGGCAATCAGAGACCCGATTAGATCATTTTATATTTTGGTTAATATAAGAATTCAGCGAAATTCTATCACATTTGTTCAATTTACGTCGCTCCTATTTTAGATAGCGTATTGGGCTAAGCGGCATCTCAAAGCGCATGAAATGGCGTGTAAAATGCACTATTAAACTTCTAGGATAAGGCAAACAGAGACCCGATTAGATCATTTTATATTACGGTTAACATAAGAATTCAGCGTAATTCTGTGACATTTGTTCAACTTACGTAGCTCCTATTTCAGATAGCGTACTGGGCTAGGCGGCAACTTAAAGCGCGTGAAATGGCGTGTAAAATGCACTATTAAACTTCTATGATAGGGCAATCAGAGACCCGATTAGATCATTTTCTATTTTGGTTAATATAAGAATCCAGCGAAATTCTATCACATTTGTTCAATTTACGTCGCTCCTATTTCAGATAGCGTATTGGGCTAAGCGGCATCTCAAAGCGCACGAAAGGGCGAGTAAAATGCACTATTAAACTTCTAGGGTAGGGCAATCAGAGACCCGATAAGATCATTTTATATTTTGGTTAATGTAAGAATTCAGCGAAATTCTATCACATTTGTTCAATTTACGTCGCTCCTATTTCAGATAGCGTATTGGGCTAAGCGGCATCTCAAAGCGCATGGAATGGCGAGTGAAATGCACTATTAAACTTATAGGGTAGGGCGAACAGAGACCCGAATAGATCATTTTATATTACGGTTAATATAAGAATTCAGCGTAATTCTATCACATTTGTTCAACTAACGTCGCTCCTATTTCAGATAGCGTACTGCGCTAGGCGGCATCTTAAGCGCGTGGAAGGGCGAGTAAAATGCACTACTAAACTTCTATGATAGGGCAATCAGAGTTCCGAATAGATCATTTTATATTTTGTTTACTATAACATTTCAGGGAAATTCTATCACATTTGTTCAATATACGTCTATTTCAGATAGCGTATTGGGCTAAGCGGCATCTCAAAGCGCAGGAAATGGCGAGTAAAATGCACTATTAAGCTTCTAGGGCAGGGCGAACAGAGACCCGATTAGATCATTTTACATTAAGGTTAATATAAGTATTCAGGGAACTTCTATCACATTTGTTCAATTTACGTCGCTCCTATTTCAGACAGCTTATTGGGCTAAGCGACATCTCAAAGCGCATGAAATGACGAGTAAAATGCACTATTAAACTTCTAGGGTAGGGCAATCAGAGACCCGATTAGATCATTTTATATTATGGTTAATTTAAGAATTCAGCAAAATTCTATCACATTTGTTCAATTTACGTCGCTCCTATTTCAGATAGCGTATTGGGCTAAGCGGCATCTCAAAGCGCATGGAATGGCGAGTGAAATGCACTATTAAACTTATAGGGTAGGGCGAACAGAGACCCGAATAGATCATTTTATATTACGGTTAATATAAGAATTCAGCGTAATTCTATCACATTTGTTCAACTAACGTCGCTCCTATTTCAGATAGCGTACTGCGCTAGGCGGCATCTTAAAGCGCGTGGAAGGGCGAGTAAAATGCACTACTAAACTTCTATGATAGGGCAATCAGAGTTCCGAATAGATCATTTTATATTTTGTTTACTATAACATTTCAGGGAAATTCTATCACATTTGTTCAATATACGTCTATTTCAGATAGCGTATTGGGCTAAGCGGCATCTCAAAGCGCAGGAAATGGCGAGTAAAATGCACTATTAAGCTTCTAGGGCAGGGCGAACAGAGACCCGATTAGATCATTTTACATTAAGGTTAATATAAGTATTCAGGGAACTTCTATCACATTTGTTCAATTTACGTCGCTCCTATTTCAGACAGCTTATTGGGCTAAGCGACATCTCAAAGCGCATGAAATGACGAGTAAAATGCACTATTAAACTTCTAGGGTAGGGCAATCAGAGACCCGATTAGATCATTTTATATTATGGTTAATTTAAGAATTCAGCAAAATTCTATCACATTTGTTCAATTTACGTCGTTCCTATTTCATATAGCATACTGGGCTAGGCGGCATCTTAAAGCGCGTGGAATGGCGAGTAAAATGCACTATTAATCTTCTATGATAGGGCAATCAGAGACCCGATTAGATCATTCTATATTTTGGTTAATATAAGAATTCAGCGTAATTCTATCACATTTGTTCAATTTACGTCGCTCCTATATCAGATAGCGTATTGGGCTAAGCGGCATCTCAAAGCGCACGAAAGGGCGAGTAAAATGCACTATTAAACTTCTAGGGTAGGGCAAACAGAGACCCCATTAGATCATTTTATATTTTGGTTAATATTAGAATTCAGCGAAATTCTATCACATTTTTTCAATTTACGTCGCTCCTATTTCAGATAGTGTACTGGGCTAGGCGGCATCTTAAAGCGCGTGGAAGGGCGAGTAAAATGCACTACTAAACTTCTATGATAGGGCAATCAGAGTCCCGTTTAGATCATTTTATATTTTCTTTAATATAAGATTTCAGGGAAATTCTATCACATTTGTTCAATTTACGTCGCTCCTATTTCAGATAGCTATTGGGCTAAGCGGCATCTCAAAGCGCATGAAATGACGAGAGAAATGTACTATTAAACTTCTAGGGTAGGGCGAACAGAGACCCGATTACATCATTTTATATTATGGTTAATTTAAGAATTCAGCAAAATTCTATCACATTTGTTCAATTTACATCGCTGCTATTTCAGATAGCGTATTGGGCTAAGCGGCATCTCAAAGCGCATGGAATGACGAGTAAAATGCACTAATAAACTTCTAGGATAAGGCAAACGGAGATCCGATTAGACCATTTTATATTACGGTTAATATAAGAATTCAGCGTAATTCTGTCACATTTGTTCAACTTACGTCGCTCCTATTTCAGATAGCGTACTGGGCTAGGCGGCATCTCAAAGCGCGTGGAATGGCGAGTAAAATGCACTCTTAAACATCTATGATAGGGCAATCAGAGACCCGATTAGATCATTTTATATTTTGGTTAATATAAGAATTCAGCGAAATTCTATCACATTTGTTCAATTTACGTCGCTCCTATTTCGGATAGCGTATTGGGCTAAGCTGCATCTCAAAGCGCATGAAATGGCGAGTAAAATGCACTATTAAACTTCTAGGGTAAGGCAAACAGAGACCCGATTAGATCATTTTATATTACGGTTAATATAAGAATGCAGCGTAATTCTATCACATTTGTTCAACATGCGTCGCTCCTATTTCAGATAGTGTACTGGGCTAGGCGGCATCTTAAAGCGCGTGGAAGGGCGAGTAAAATGCACTACTAAACTTCTATGGTAGGGCAATCAGAGTCCCGTTTAGATCATTTTATGTATTGTTTAATATAAGATTTCAGGGAAATTCTATCACAATTGTTCAATTTACGTTGCTCCTATTTCAGATAGCTTATTGGGCTAAGCGGCATCTCAAAGCGCATGAAATGGCGAGTAAAATGCACTATTAAACTTCTAGGATAAGGCAAACAGAGACCCGATTAGATCATTTTATGATACGGTTAATATAAGAATTCAGCGTAATTCTATCACATTTGTTCAATTTACGTCGCTCCTATTTCAGATAGCTTATTGGGCTAAGCGGCATCTCAATGCGCATGAAATGACGAGTGAAATGCACTATTTAACTTCTAGGGTAGGGCGAACAAAGACCCGGTTAGATCATTTTACATTAAGGTTAATATAAGAATTCAGGGAAATTCTATCACATTTGTTCAATTTACGTCGCGCCTATTTCAGATAGTGTACTGGGCTAAGCGCCATCTCAAAGCGCATGAAATGGCGAGCAAAGTGCACCATTAAACTTCTAGGGTAGGGCAAACAGAGACCCGGTTAGATATTTTTATATTACGGTTAATATAATAATTCAGCGTAATTCTATCACATTTGTTCAACTTACGTCGCTCCTATTTCAGATAGCGTACTGGGCTAGGCGGCATCTCAAAGCGCATGAAATAACGAGTGAAATGCACTATTAAGCTTCTATGATAGGGCAAACAGAGACCCGATTAGATCATTTTATATTATGGTTAATTTAAGAATTCAGCGAAATTCTATCACATTTGTTCAATTTATGTCGCTCCTATTGCAGATAGCGTATTGGGCTAAGCGGCATCTCAAAGCGCATGAAATGACGAGAGAAATGCACTATTAAACTTCTTGGGTAGGGCGAACAGAGACCCGATTAGATCATTTTACATTAAGGTTAATATAAGAATTCAGCGAAATTCTATCTCATTTGTTCAATTTACGTCGCTCCTATTTCAGATAGCGTATTGGGCTAAGTGGCATCTCAAAGCGCATGAAATGACGAGTGAAAGGCACTATTAAACTTCTAGGGTAGGGCGAACAGAGAACCGATTAGATCATTTTACATTAAGGTTAATATAAGAATTCAGGGAAATTCTATCACGTTTGTTCAATTTACGACGCTCCTATTTCAGATAGCGTATTGGGCTAAGCGGCATCTCAAAGCGCATGAAATGGAGAGTAAAATGCACTATTAAACTTCTAGGATAAGGCAAACAGAGACCCTCTTAGATCATTATATATTACGGTTAATATAAGAATTCAGCGTAATTCTATCACATTTGTTCAACTTACGTCGCTCCTATTTCAGATAGCGCACTGGGCTAGGCGGCATCTTAAAGCGCGTGGAATGGCGAGTAAAATGCACTGTTAAACTTCTAGGGTAGGGCGAACAGAGAACCGATTAGATCATTTCATATTATGGTTTATTTAAGAATTCAGAAAAATTCTATCACACTTGTTCAATTTACGTCGCTCCTATTTCAGATAGCTTATTGGGCTACGAGGCATCTCAAAGCGCATGAAATGGCGAGTGAAATGCACTATTAAACTTCTAGGATAAGGCAAACAGAGACCCGATTAGATCATTTTATATTACGGTTAATATAAGAATGCAGCGTAATTCTATCATATTTGTTCAATTTACGTCGCTGATATTTCAGATAGCGTATTGGGCTAAGCGGCATCTCAAAGCGCAAGAAATGGCGAGTAAAATGCACTATTAAACTTCTAGGGTAGGGCAAACTGAGACCCGATAAGATCATTTTATATTATGATTAATTAAAGAATTCAGCGAAACTCTATCATATTTGTTCAATTTACGTCGCTCCAATTTCAGATAGCGTATTGGGCTAAGCAGCATCTCAATGCGCATGAAATGGCGAGTAAAATGCACTATTAAACTTCTAGGATAAGGCAAACAGAGACCCTCTTAGATCATTATATATTACGGTTAATATAAGAATTCAGCGTAATTCTATCACATTTGTTCAACTTACGTCGCTCCTATTTCAGATAGCGCACTGGGCTAGGCGGCATCTTAAAGCGCGTGGAATGGCGAGTAAAATGCACTATTAAACTTCTATGATAGGGCTATCAGAGACCAGATTAGATCATTTTATATTTTGGTTAATATAAGAATTCAGCGAAATTCTATCACACTTGATCAATTTACGTCGCTCCTATTTCAGATAGCTTATTGGGCTAAGCGGCATCTCAAAGCGCATGAAATGGCGAGTAAAATGCACTATTAAACTTCTAGGGTAGGGCAAACAGAGACCCGATTAGATCATTTTACATTAAGGTTAATATAAGAATTCAGCGAAATTCTATCACATTTGTTCAATTTACGTCGCTGATATTTCAGATAGCGTGCTGGGCTAGGCGGCATCTTAAAGCGCGTGGAATGGCGAGTTAAATGCACTACTAAACTTCTATGATAGGGCAATCAGAGACCCGATTAGATCATTTTATATGTTGCTTAATATAAGATTTATGGGAAATTCTATCACATTTGTTCAATTTACGTCGCTCCTATTTCAGGTAGCGTATTGGGCTAAGCGGCATCTGAAAGCGCATGAAATTGCGAATAAAATGCACTATTAAACTTCTAGGCTAGGGCGAACAGAGACCCGATTAGATCATTTTATATTATGGTTAATTTAAGAATTCAGCGAAATTCTATCACTTTTGTTCAATTTACGTCGCTCCTATTTCAGATAGCGTACTGGGCTAGGCGGCATCTTAAAGCGCAAGAAATGGCGAGTAAAATGCACTATTAAACTTCTAGGGTAGGGCAAACAGAGACCCGATTAGATCATTTTATATTATGGTTAATTTAAGAATTCAGCGAAATTCTATCACTTTTGTTCAATTTACGTCGCTCCTATTTCAGATAGCGTACTGGGCTAGGCGGCATCTTAAAGCGCGTGGAATGGCGAGTAAAATGCTCTATTAAACTTCTATGATAGGGCAATCAGTGACCCGATTAGATCATTTTATATTTTGGTTAATATAAGAATTCAGCGAAATTCTATCACATTTGTTCAATTTACGTCGCTCGTATTTCAGATAGCGTGCTGGGCTAGGCGGCATCTTAAAGCGCGTGGAATGGCGAGTTAAATGCACTACTAAACTTCTATGATAGGGCAATCAGAGACCCGATTAGATCATTTTATATGTTGCTTAATATAAGATTTATGGGAAATTCTATCACATTTGTTCAACATACGTCGCTCCTATTTCAGATAGCGTACTGGGCTAGGCGGCATCTTAAAGCGCGTGGAAGGGCGAGTAAAATGCACTGCTAAACTTCTATGATAGGGCAGTCAGAGTCCCGTTTAGAACATTTTATATTTTGTTTAATATAAGATTTCAGGGAAATTCTATCACATTTCTTCAATTTATGTCGCTCCTATTTCAGATATCGTATTGGGCTAAGTGGCATCTCAAAGCGAATGAAATGGCGAGTAAAATGCACTGCTAGACTTGTAGGGTACGGCAAACAGGGACCCGATTAGATCAGTTTATATTATGGTTAATTCAAGATGTCAGCAAAATTCTATCACATTTGTTCAATTTACGTCGCTCCAATTTCAGATAGCGTACTGGGCTAGGCGGCATCTTAAAGCGCATGAAATGGCGAGTGAAATGCACTATTAAACTACTATGATAGGGCAATCAGAGACCCGACTAGATCATTTTATATTTTGGTTAATACAAGAATTCAGCGAAATTCTATCACAATTGTTCAATTTACGTCGCTCCTATTTTAGATAGCGTATTGGGCTAAGCGGCATCTCAAAGCGCATAAAATGGCGAGTAAAATGCACTATTAATCTTCTATGGTAAGGCAAACAGAGACCCGATTAGATCATTTTATGATACGGTTAATATAAGAATTCAGCGTAATTCTATCACATTTGTTCAATTTACGTCGCTCCTATTTCAGATAGCTTATTGGGCTAAGCGGCATCTCAAAGCGCATGAAATGACGAGTGAAATGCACTATTTAACTTCTAGGGTAGGGCGAACAAAGACCCGATTAGATCATTTTACATTAAGGTTAATATAAGAATTCAGGGAAATTCTATCACATTTGTTCAATTTACGTCGCGCCTATTTCAGATAGTGTACTGGGCTAAGCGCCATCTCAAAGCGCATGAAATGGCGAGCAAAGTGCACCATTATACTTCTAGGGTAGGGCAAACAGAGACCCGGTTAGATATTTTTATATTACGGTTAATATAATAATTCAGCGTAATTCTATCACATTTGTTCAACTTACGTCGCTCCTATTTCAGATAGCGTACTGGGCTAGGCGGCATCTGAAAGCGCATGAAATAACGAGTGAAATGCACTATTAAGCTTCTATGATAGGGCAAACAGAGACCCGATTAGATCATTTTATATTATGGTTAATTTAAGAATTCAGCGAAATTCTATCACATTTGTTCAATTTATGTCGCTCCTATTGCAGATAGCGTATTGGGCTAAGCGGCATCTCAAAGCGCATGAAATGACGAGAGAAATGCACTATTAAACTTCTTGGGTAGGGCGAACAGAGACCCGATTAGATCATTTTACATTAAGGTTAATATAAGAATTCAGCGAAATTCTATCACATTTGTTCAATTTACGTCGCTCCTATTTCAGATAGCGTATTGGGCTAAGTGGCATCTCAAAGCGCATGAAATGACGAGTGAAAGGCACTATTAAACTTCTAGGGTAGGGCGAACAGAGAACCGATTAGATCATTTTACATTAAGGTTAATATAAGAATTCAGGGAAATTCTATCACGTTTGTTCAATTTACGACGCTCCTATTTCAGATAGCGTATTGGGCTAAGCGGCATCTCAAAGCGCATGAAATGGAGAGTAAAATGCACTGTTAAACTTCTAGGGTAGGGCGAACAGAGAACCGATTAGATCATTTCATATTATGGTTTATTTAAGAATTCAGAAAAATTCTATCACACTTGTTCAATTTACGTCGCTCCTATTTCAGATAGCTTATTGGGCTACGAGGCATCTCAAAGCGCATGAAATGACGAGTGAAATGCACTATTAAACTTCTAGGATAAGGCAAACAGAGACCCGATTAGATCATTTTATATTACGGTTAATATAAGAATGCAGCGTAATTCTATCATATTTGTTCAATTTACGTCGCTGATATTTCAGATAGCGTATTGGGCTAAGCGGCATCTCAAAGCGCAAGAAATGGCGAGTAAAATGCACGATTAAACTTCTAGGGTAGGGCAAACTGAGACCCGATAAGATCATTTTATATTATGATTAATTAAAGAATTCAGCGAAACTCTATCATATTTGTTCAATTTACGTCGCTCCAATTTCAGATAGCGTATTGGGCTAAGCAGCATCTCAATGCGCATGAAATGGCGAGTAAAATGCACTATTAAACTTCTAGGATAAGGCAAACAGAGACCCTCTTAGATCATTATATATTACGGTTAATATAAGAATTCAGCGTAATTCTATCACATTTGTTCAACTTACGTCGCTCCTATTTCAGATAGCGCACTGGGCTAGGCGGCATCTTAAAGCGCGTGGAATGGCGAGTAAAATGCACTGTTAAACTTCTAGGGTAGGGCGAACAGAGAACCGATTAGATCATTTCATATTATGGTTTATTTAAGAATTCAGAAAAATTCTATCACACTTGTTCAATTTACGTCGCTCCTATTTCAGATAGCTTATTGGGCTACGAGGCATCTCAAAGCGCATGAAATGACGAGTGAAATGCACTATTAAACTTCTAGGATAAGGCAAACAGAGACCCGATTAGATCATTTTATATTACGGTTAATATAAGAATGCAGCGTAATTCTATCATATTTGTTCAATTTACGTCGCTGATATTTCAGATAGCGTATTGGGCTAAGCGGCATCTCAAAGCGCAAGAAATGGCGAGTAAAATGCACTATTAAACTTCTAGGGTAGGGCAAACTGAGACCCGATAAGATCATTTTATATTATGATTAATTAAAGAATTCAGCGAAACTCTATCATATTTGTTCAATTTACGTCGCTCCAATTTCAGATAGCGTATTGGGCTAAGCAGCATCTCAATGCGCATGAAATGGCGAGTAAAATGCACTATTAAACTTCTAGGATAAGGCAAACAGAGACCCTCTTAGATCATTATATATTACGGTTAATATAAGAATTCAGCGTAATTCTATCACATTTGTTCAACTTACGTCGCTCCTATTTCAGATAGCGCACTGGGCTAGGCGGCATCTTAAAGCGCGTGGAATGGCGAGTAAAATGCACTATTAAACTTCTAGGGTAGGGCAAACAGAGACCCGATTAGATCATTTTACATTAAGGTTAATATAAGAATTCAGCGAAATTCTATCACATTTGTTCAATTTACGTCGCTGATATTTCAGATAGCGTGCTGGGCTAGGCGGCATCTTAAAGCGCGTGGAATGGCTAGTTAAATGCACTACTAAACTTCTATGATAGGGCAATCAGAGACCCGATTAGATCATTTTATATGTTGCTTAATATAAGATTTATGGGAAATTCTATCACATTTGTTCAATTTACGTCGCTCCTATTTCAGGTAGCGTATTGGGCTAAGCGGCATCTGAAAGCGCATGAAATTGCGAATAAAATGCACTATTAAACTTCTAGGCTAGGGCGAACAGAGACCCGATTAGATCATTTTACATTATGGTAAATAAAAGAATTCAGCGAAATTCTATCACATTTGTTCAACTTACGTCGCTCCTATTTCAGATAGCGTATTGGGCTAAGGGGCATCTCAAAGCGCGTGGAATGGCGAGTAATATGCACTATTAAACTTCTATGATAGGGCAATCAGAGACCCGATTAGATCATTTTATATTATGGTTAATTTAAGAATTCAGCGAAATTCTATCACATTTGTTCAATTTTCGCCGCTCCTATTTCAGATATCGTATTGGGCAAAGCGGCATCTCAAAGCGCATGAAATTACGAGTAAAATGCACTATTAAACTTCCAGGGTTGGGCAAACAGAGACCCGATTAGATCATTTTATATTATGGTTAATTTAAGAATTCAGCGAAATTCTATCACTTTTGTTCAATTTACGTCGCTCCTATTTCAGATAGCGTACTGGGCTAGGCGGCATCTTAAAGCGCAAGAAATGCCGAGTAAAATGCACTATTAAACTTCTAGGGTAGGGCAAACAGAGACCCGATTAGATCATTTTATATTATGGTTAATTTAAGAATTCAGCGAAATTCTATCACTTTTGTTCAATTTACGTCGCTCCTATTTCAGATAGCGTACTGGGCTAGGCGGCATCTTAAAGCGCGTGGAATGGCGAGTAAAATGCTCTATTAAACTTCTATGATAGGGCAATCAGTGACCCGATTAGATCATTTTATATTTTGGTTAATATAAGAATTCAGCGAAATTCTATCACATTTGTTCAATTTACGTCGCTCGTATTTCAGATAGCGTGCTGGGCTAGGCGGCATCTTAAAGCGCGTGGAATGGCGAGTTAAATGCACTACTAAACTTCTATGATAGGGCAATCAGAGACCCGATTAGATCATTTTATATGTTGCTTAATATAAGATTTATGGGAAATTCTATCACATTTGTTCAATTTACGTCGCTCCTATTTCAGATAGCTTATTGGGCTAAGCGGCATCTCAAAGCGCATGAAATGACGAGTGAAATGCACTAGTAATCTTCTAGGGTAGGGCGAACAGATATCCGATTAGATCATTTTATATTACGGTTAATATAAGAATTCAGCGTAACTCTATCACATTTGTTCAACATACGTCGCTCCTATTTCAGATAGCGTACTGGGCTAGGCGGCATCTTAAAGCGCGTGGAAGGGCGAGTAAAATGCACTGCTAAACTTCTATGATAGGGCAGTCAGAGTCCCGTTTAGAACATTTTATATTTTGTTTAATATAAGATTTCAGGGATATTCTATCACATTTCTTCAATTTATGTCGCTCCTATTTCAGATATCGTATTGGGCTAAGTGGCATCTCAAAGCGAATGAAATGGCGAGTAAAATGCACTGCTAGACTTGTAGGGTACGGCAAACAGGGACCCGATTAGATCAGTTTATATTATGGTTAATTCAAGATGTCAGCAAAATTCTATCACATTTGTTCAATTTACGTCGCTCCAATTTCAGATAGCGTACTGGGCTAGGCGGCATCTTAAAGCGCATGAAATGACGAGTGAAATGCACTATTAAACTACTATGATAGGGCAATCAGAGACCCGACTAGATCATTTTATATTTTGGTTAATACAAGAATTCAGCGAAATTCTATCACAATTGTTCAATTTACGTCGCTCCTATTTTAGATAGCGTATTGGGCTAAGCGGCATCTCAAAGCGCATGAAATGGCGAGTAAAATGCACTATTAATCTTCTAGGGTAAGGCAAACAGAGACCCGATTAGATCATTTTATGATACGGTTAATATAAGAATTCAGCGTAATTCTATCACATTTGTTCAATTTACGTCGCTCCTATTTCAGATAGCTTATTGGGCTAAGCGGCATCTCAAAGCGCATGAAATGACGAGTGAAATGCACTATTTACCTTCTAGGGTAGGGCGAACAAAGACCCGATTAGATCATTTTACATTAAGGTTAATATAAGAATTCAGGGAAATTCTATCACATTTGTTCAATTTACGTCGCGCCTATTTCAGATAGTGTACTGGGCTAAGCGCCATCTCAAAGCGCATGAAATGGCGAGCAAAGTGCACCATTAAACTTCTAGGGTAGGGCAAACAGAGACCCGGTTAGATATTTTTATATTACGGTTAATATAATAATTCAGCGTAATTCTATCACATTTGTTCAACTTACGTCGCTCCTATTTCAGATAGCGTACTGGGCTAGGCGGCATCTCAAAGCGCATGAAATAACGAGTGAAATGCACTATTAAGCTTCTATAATAGGGCAAACAGAGACCCGATTAGATCATTTTATATTATGGTTAATTTAAGAATTCAGCGAAATTCTATCACATTTGTTCAATTTATGTCGCTCCTATTGCAGATAGCGTATTGGGCTAAGCGGCATCTCAAAGCGCATGAAATGACGAGAGAAATGCACTATTAAACTTCTTGGGTAGGGCGAACAGAGACCCGATTAGATCATTTTACATTAAGGTTAATATAAGAATTCAGCGAAATTCTATCACATTTGTTCAATTTACGTCGCTCCTATTTCAGATAGCGTATTGGGCTAAGTGGCATCTCAAAGCGCATGAAATGACGAGTGAAAGGCACTATTAAACTTCTAGGGTAGGGCGAACAGAGAACCGATTAGATCATTTTACATTAAGGTTAATATAAGAATTCAGGGAAATTCTATCACGTTTGTTCAATTTACGACGCTCCTATTTCAGATAGCGTATTGGGCTAAGCGGCATCTCAAAGCGCATGAAATGGAGAGTAAAATGCACTGTTAAACTTCTAGGGTAGGGCAAACAGAGAACCGATTAGATCATTTCATATTATGGTTTATTTAAGAATTCAGAAAAATTCTATCACACTTGTTCAATTTACGTCGCTCCTATTTCAGATAGCTTATTGGGCTACGAGGCATCTCAAAGCGCATGAAATGACGAGTGAAATGCACTATTAAACTTCTAGGATAAGGCAAACAGAGACCCGATTAGATCATTTTATATTACGGTTAATATAAGAATGCAGCGTAATTCTATCATATTTGTTCAATTTACGTCGCTGATATTTCAGATAGCGTATTGGGCTAAGCGGCATCTCAAAGCGCAAGAAATGGCGAGTAAAATGCACTATTAAACTTCTAGGGTAGGGCAAACTGAGACCCGATAAGATCATTTTATATTATGATTAATTAAAGAATTCAGCGAAACTCTATCATATTTGTTCAATTTACGTCGCTCCAATTTCAGATAGCGTACTGGGCTAGGCGGCATCTTAAAGCGCGTGGAATGGCGAGTAAAATGCACTATTAAACTTCTATGATAGGGCTATCAGAGACCAGATTAGATCATTTTATATTTTGGTTAATATAAGAATTCAGCGAAATTCTATCACACTTGATCAATTTACGTCGCTCCTATTTCAGATAGCTTATTGGGCTAAGCGGCATCTCAAAGCGCATGAAATGGCGAGTAAAATGCACTATTAAACTTCTAGGGTACGGCAAACAGAGACCCGATTAGATCATTTTACATTAAGGTTAATATAAGAATTCAGCGAAATTCTATCACATTTGTTCAATTTACGTCGCTGATATTTCAGATAGCGTGCTGGGCTAGGCGGCATCTTAAAGCGCGTGGAATGGCGAGTTAAATGCACTACTAAACTTCTATGATAGGGCAATCAGAGACCCGATTAGATCATTTTATATGTTGCTTAATATAAGATTTATGGGAAATTCTATCACATTTGTTCAATTTACGTCGCTCCTATTTCAGGTAGCGTATTGGGCTAAGCGGCATCTGAAAGCGCATGAAATTGCGAATAAAATGCACTATTAAACTTCTAGGCTAGGGCGAACAGAGACCCGATTAGATCATTTTACATTATGGTAAATAAAAGAATTCAGCGAAATTCTATCACATTAGTTCAACTTACGTCGCTCCTATTTCAGATAGCGTATTGGGCTAAGGGGCATCTCAAAGCGCGTGGAATGGCGAGTAATATGCACTATTAAACTTCTATGATAGGGCAATCAGAGACCCGATTAGATCATTTTATATTATGGTTAATTTAAGAATTCAGCGAAATTCTATCACATTTGTTCAATTTTCGCCGCTCCTATTTCAGATATCGTATTGGGCAAAGCGGCATCTCAAAGCGCAAGAAATGGCGAGTAAAATGCACTATTAAACATCTAGGGTAGGGCGAACAGAGACCCGATTAGATCACTTTACATTAAGGTTAATATAAGAATTCAGCAAAATTCTATCACATTTGTTCAATTTACGTCGCTGATATTTCGGATAGCGTATTGGGCTAGGCGGCATCTTAAAGCGCAAGAAATGGCGAGTAAAATGCACTATTAAACTTCTAGGGTAGGGCAAACAGAGACCCGATTAGATCATTTTATATTATGGTTAATTTAAGAATTCAGCGAAATTCTATCACTTTTGTTCAATTTACGTCGCTCCTATTTCAGATAGCGTACTGGGCTAGGCGGCATCTTAAAGCGCGTGGAATGGCGAGTAAAATGCTCTATTAAACTTCTATGATAGGGCAATCAGTGACCCGATTAGATCATTTTATATTTTGGTTAATATAAGAATTCAGCGAAATTCTATCACATTTGTTCAATTTACGTCGCTCGTATTTCAGATAGCGTATTGGGCTAAGCGGCAGCTCAAAGCGCATGAAATGGCGAATAAAATGCACTATTAAACTTCTAGGCTAGGGCGAACAGAGACCCGATTAGATCATTTTACATTATGGTTAATAAAAGAATTCAGCGAAATTCTATCACATTTGCTCAATTTACATCGCTCCTATTTCAGATAGCGTATTGGGCTAGGCGGCATCTTAAAGCGCGTGGAATGGTGAGTAAAATGCACTGTTAAACTTCGATGATAGGGCAATCAGAGACCCGTTTAGATCATTTTATATGTTGTTTAATATAAGATTTATGGGAAATTCCATCACATTTGTTCAATTTACGTCGCTCCTATTTCAGGTAGCGTATTGGGCTAAGCGGCATCTGAAAGCGCATGAAATGGCGAATAAAATGCACTATTATACTTCTAGGCTAGGGCGAACAGAGACCCGATTAGATCATTTTACATTATGGTTAATAAAAGAATTCAGCGAAATTCTATCACATTTGTTCAACTTACGTCGCTCCTATTTCAGATAGCGTATTGGGCTAAGGGGCATCTCAAAGCGCATGAAATGGCGAGTAAAATGCACTACTAAACTTCTATGATAGGGCAATCAGTGACCAGATTACATCTTTTTATATTTTGGTTAATATAAGAATTCAGCGAAATTCTATCACATTTGTTCAATTTACGCCGCTCCTATTTCAGATAGCGTATTGGGCTAAGCGGCATCTCAAAGCGCATGAAATGACGAGTGGAATGCACTATTAAACTTCTAGGGTAGGGCGAACAGAGACCCGATTAGATCATTTTACATTAACGTTAATATAAGAATTCAGGGAAATTCTAGCACATTTGTTCAATTTACGTCGCTCCTGTTTCAGATAGCCTATTGGCCTAAGCGGCATCTCAAAACGCATGAAATGGCGAGTAAAATGCACTATTAAATTTCTAGGGTAGGGCAAACAGAGAGCCGATTAGATCATTTTATATTACGGTTCATTTAAAAATTCAGAAAACTTCTATCACATTTGTTCAATTTACGTCGCTCCTATTTCAGATAGCGAACTGGGCTAGGCGGCATCTCAAAGCGCGTGGAATGGCGAGTAAACTGCTTTATTAAACTTCTATGATAGGGCAATCAGAGACCCGATTAGATCAGTTTATATTTTGGTTAAGATAAGAATTCAGCGAAATTCTATCACATTTGTTCAATTTACGTCGCTCGTATGTCAGATAGCTTATTGGGCTAAGCGGCATCTCAAAGCGCATGAAATGACGAGTGAAATGCACTATTAAACATCTAGGGTAGGGCGAACAGAGACCCGCTTAGATCATTTTATATTTTGGTTAATATAAGAATTCAGCGAAATTCTATCACATTTGTTCAATTTAGGTCGCTCATATTTCAGATAGCGTTTTGGGCTAAGCGTCATCTCAAAGCGCAAGAAAGGGCGAGTACAATGCACTATTAAACTTCTAGGGTAGGGAAAACAGAGACCCGATTAGATCATTTTACATTAAGGTTAAAATAAGAATTCGGCGAAATTCTATCACATTTGTTCAATTTCCGTCGCTCCTATTTCAGATAGCGAATTGGGCTAAACGGCATCTCAAAGCGCATGAAATGGCGAGTAAAATGCACTATTAAACTTCTAGGGTAAGGCAAACAGAGGCCCGATTAGATCATTTTATATTATGGTTAATTTAAGAATTCAGCGAAACTCTATCACATTTGTTCAATTTACGTCGCTCCTATTTCAGATAGCGTATTGGGCTAAGCGGCATCTCAAAGCGCATGAAATATCGAGTAAAATGTACTATTAAACTTCTTAGGTAGTGTAAACAGAGTCCCGATTAGACCATTTTATATTACGGTTAATATAAGAATTCAGCAAAATTATATCACATTTGTTCAATTTACGTCGCTCCTATTTCAGATAGCCTACTGGGCTAGGCGGCATCTTAAAGCGCGTGGAATGGCGAGTAAAATGCACTATTAACCTTCTACGATAGGGCAATTAGAGACCCGATTAGATCATTTTATATTTTGGTTAATATAAGAATTCAGCAAAATTCTATCACATTTGTTCAATTTACGTCGCTCCTATTTCAGATAGCGTATTGTACTAAGCGGCATCTCAAAGCGCATGAAATGGCGAGTAAAATGCACTATTAAACTTCTAGGGTAAGGCAAACAGAGACCCGATTAGATCATTTTATATTACGGTTAATATAAGAATTCAGCGTAATTCTATCACATTTGTTCAACATGCGTCGCTCCTATTTCAGATAGTGTACTGGGCTAGGCGGCATCTTAAAGCGCGTGGAAGGGCGAGTAAAATGCACTACTAAACTTCTATGGTAGGGCAATCAGAGTCCCGTTTAGATCATTTTATGTATTGTTTAATATAAGATTTCAGGGAAATTCTATCACATTTGTTCAATTTACGTCGCTCCTATTTCAGATAGCGTATTGGGCTAAGCGGCATCTCAAAGCGTATGAAATGACGAGAGAAATGCACTATTAAACTTCTTGGGTAGGGCGAACAGAGACCGTATTAGGTCATTTCATATTATGGTTAATTACAGAATTCAGCGAAATTCTATCACATTTGTTCAATTTACATCGCTCCTAATTCAAATAGCGTATTGGGCTAAGCGGCATCTCAATGCGCATGAAATGGCGAGTAAAATGCACTATTAAACTTCTAGGATAAGGCAAACGGAGACCCGATTAGACCATTTTATATTACGGTTAATATAAGAATTCAGCGTTATTCTATCACATTTGTTCAACTTACGTCGCTCCTATTTCAGATAGCGTACTCTGATAGGCGGCATCTTAAAGCGCGTGGAATGGTGAGTAAAATGCACTATTAAACTTCTAGGGTAGGGCAATCAGAGACCCGATTAGATCATTTTATATTATGGTTAATTTAAGAATTCAGCAAAATTCTATCACATTTGTTCAATTTACGTCGCTCCTATTTCAGATAGCTATTGGGCTAAGCGGCATCTCAAAGCGCATGAAATGACGAGTGAAATGCACTATTAAACTTCTTGGGTAGGGCGAACAGAGACCCGCTTACATCATTTTATGTTTTGGTTAATATAAGAATTCAGCGAAATTCTATCACATTTGTTCAATTTACGTCGCTCCTATTTCAGATAGCGTACTCGGATAGGCGGCATCTTAAAGCCCGTGGAATGGTTAGTAAAATGCACTATTATACTTCTAGGGTAGGGCAATCAGAGACCCGATTAGATCATTTTATATTATGTTTAATTTAAGAATTCAGCAAAATTCTATCACATTTGTTCAATTTACGTCGTTCCTATTTCAGATAGCATACTGGGCTAGGCGGCATCTTAAAGCGCGTGGTATGGCGAGTAAAATGCACTATTAATCTTCTATGATACGGCAATCAGAGACCCGATTAGATCATTTTATATTTTGGTTAATATAAGAATTCAGCGTAATTCTATCACATTTGTTCAATTTACGTCGCTCCTATATCAGATAGCATATTGGGCTAAGCGGCATCTCAAAGCGCATGAAATGGCGAGTAAAATGCACTATTAAACTTCTAGGGTATGGCAAACAGAGACCCGATTAGATCATTTTATAATATGGTTAATTTAAGAATTCAGCAAAATTCTATCACATTTGTTCAATTTACGTCGCTCCTATTTCAGATAGCTATTGGGCTAAGCGGCATCTCAAAGCGCATGAAATGGCGAGTGAAATGCACTATTAAACTTCTTGGGTAGGGCGAACCGAGACCCGCTTACATCATTTTATATTTTGGTTAATATAAGAATTCAGCGAAATTCTATCACATTTGTTCAATTTACGTCGCTCCTATTTCAGATAGCGTACTCGGATAGGCGGCATCTTAAAGCGCGTGGAAGGGCGAGTAAAATGCACTACTAAACTTCTATGGTAGGGCAATCAGAGTCCCGTTTAGATCATTTTATGTATTGTTTAATATAAGATTTCAGGGAAATTCTATCACATTTGTTCAATTTACGTCGCTCCTATTTCAGATAGCGTATTGGGCTAAGCGGCATCACAAAGCGTATGAAATGACGAGAGAAATGCACTATTAAACTTCTTGGGCAGGGCGAACAGAGACCGTATTAGGTCATTTCATATTATGGTTAATTACAGAATTCAGCGAAATTCTATCACATTTGTTCAATTTACATCGCTCCTAATTCAAATAGCGTATTGGGCTAAGCGGCATCTCAATGCGCATGAAATGGCGAGTAAAATGCACTATTAAACTTCTAGGATAAGGCAAACGGAGACCCGATTAGACCATTTTATATTACGGTTAATATAAGAATTCAGCGTTATTCTATCACATTTGTTCAACTTACGTCGCTCCTATTTCAGATAGCGTACTCTGATAGGCGGCATCTTAAAGCGCGTGGAATGGTGAGTAAAATGCACTATTAAACTTCTAGGGTAGGGCAATCAGAGACCCGATTAGATCATTTTATATTATGGTTAATTTAAGAATTCATCAAAATTCTATCACATTTGTTCAAGTTACGTCGCTCCTATTTCAGATAGCTATTGGGCTAAGCGGCATCTCAAAGCGCATGAAATGACGAGTGAAATGCACTATTAAACTTCTTGGGTAGGGCGAACAGAGACCCGCTTACATCATTTTATATTTTGGTTAATATAAGAATTCAGCGAAATTCTATCACATTTGTCCAATTTACGTCGCTCCTATTTCAGATAGCGTATTGGGCTAAGCGGCATCTCAAAGCGCATGAAATGGCGTGTAAAATGCACTATTAAGCTTCTACGCTAGGGCGAAGAGAGACCCGATTAGATCATTTAACATTATGGTTAATAAAAGAATTCAGCGAAATTCTATCACATTTGTTCAACTTACGTCGCTCCTATTTCAGGTAGCGTACTGGGCTGGGCGGCATCTTAAATCGCGTGGAATGGCGAGTAAAATGCACTATTAAACTTCTATGATAGGGCTATCAGAGACCCGATTAGATCATTTTATATTTTGGTTAATATAAGAATTCAGCGAAATTCTGTCACATTCGTTCAATTTACGTCGCTCCTATTTCAGATAGCGTATTGGGCTAAGCGGCATCGCAAAGCGCATGAATTGACGAGTAAAATGCACAATTAAACTTCTAGGATAAGGCAAACAGAGACCCGATTAGATTATTTTATATTACGGTTAATATAAGAATTCAGCGTAATTCTGTGACATTTGATCAACTTACGTAGCTCCTATTTCAGATAGCGTACTGGGCTAGGCGGCAACTTAAAGCGCGTGGAATGGCGAGTAAAATGCACTATTAAGCTTCTATGATAGGGCAATCAGAGACCCGCTTAGATCATTTTATATTTTGGTTAATATAAGAATTCAGCGAAATTCTATCACATTTGTTCAATTTACGTCGCTCCTATTTCAGATAGCGTATTGGGATAAGCGGCATCTCAAGGCGCATGAAATGGCGAGTAAAATGCACTACTAAACTTCTAGGGTAGGTCAATCAGAGACCCGATTAGATCATTTTATATTATGGTTAATTTAAGAATTCAGCAAAATTCTAACACATTTGTTCAATTTACGTCGCTCCTATTTCAGATAGCGTACTCGGATAGGCGGCATCTTAAAGCGCGTGGAGTGGCGAGTAAAATGTACTATTAAACTTCTATGATAGGGCAATCAGAGACCCGGTTAGATCATTTTATATTTTGGTTAATATAAGAATTCAGCGAAATTCTATCACATTTGTTTTATTTACGTCGCTCCTATTTCAGATAGCGTATTGGGCTAAGCGGCATCTCAAAGCGCATGAAATGGCGAGTAAAATGCACTATTAAACTTCTAGGGTAAGGCAAACAGAGACCCGATTAGATCATTTTATATTACGGTTAGTATAAGAATTCAGCGTAATTCTATCACATTTGTTCAACATGCGTCGCTCCTATTTCAGATAGTGTACTGGGCTAGGCGGCATCTTAAAGCGCGTGGAAGGGCGAGTAAAATGCACTACTAAACTTCTATGGTAGGGCAATCAGAGTCCCGTTTAGATCATTTTATGTATTGTTTAATATAAGATTTCAGGGAAATTCTATCACATTTGTTCAATTTACGTCGCTCCTATTTCAGATAGCTTATTGATCTAAGCGGCATCGCAAAGCGCATGAATTGACGAGTAAAATGCACTATTAAACTTCTAGTATAAGGCAAACAGAGACCCGATTAGATCATTTTATATTACGGTTAATATAAGAATTCAGCGTAATTCTGTGACATTTGATCAACTTACGTAGCTCCTATTTCAGATAGCGTACTGGGCTAGGCGGCAACTTAAAGCGCGTGGAATGGTGAGTAAAATGCACTATTAAACTTCTAGGGTAGGGCAATCAGAGACCCGATTAGATCATTTTATATTATGGTTAATTTAAGAATTCAGCAAAATTCTATCACATTTGTTCAATTTACGTCGTTCCTATTTCAGATAGCATACTGGGCTAGGCGGCATCTTAAAGCGCGTGGTATGGCGAGTAAAATGCACTATTAATCTTCTATGATACGGCAATCAGAGACCCGATTAGATCATTTTATATTTTGGTTAATATAAGAATTCAGCGTAATTCTATCACATTTGTTCAATTTACGTCGCTCCTATTTCAGATAGCGTATTGGGCTAAGCTGCATCTCAAAGCGCAAGAAATGGCTCGTAAAATGCACTATTAAACTTCTAGGGTAGGGCAATCAGAGACCAGATTAGATCATTTTATATTGTAGCAGCTACGGCACTGCTACCACATCCCTGCCGTGAAAGATCGAGATATTACCCTCGCTTAGTTTCTTTTCTTTAAATGCTTACGGTCTATCTTTCTTTAAAAGTGTACGAACACAGGCGCGTCGTAGACCGGCGACGGACGACGGTTGCCGATTGCGCGACGAGTTTTTTCTGTTGTTTTCTGACCGCGCGCCGCGGTCACCATACGAGAACACGAGGCAGAACCTCTTGCGACTCACCACGTGTACGACCGTGCGACGCAGACAATACCTGTTCTTATTCTGTTATATTAATTGTAAATAAATTGAGCGTGTAATGCAAATCGGAGTTATCCATTACGCACACATTCACCTCAATTATTGGTGACCCCGACGTGATCGCGACGTGATCGTGAAGTGATTGTGATCGTGATCGTGATCGTGACAAGACAATTTTTTTTTTTTTCTCTTCTCTCCATCGACTGTATTTTTTTTAAAGACTTCCGTGAACTTTTTATACAATAGTGTAATTCGCGCAGAACTGCTAAAAGTGTAAGTGATCTCTCCGCTGAAGCAGCAATACAGCCATGAACATGGATATCCCTGCCAAGGCCTCCACGAGCAGAGCGTCGATAGAAAGAGTCGCCGTTCGTATACCGGATTTTTGTCCTAGCGATCCGGAAATGTGGTTCAGCATGGTGGAAAGGAGTTTCGAGGTATCCGGAGTGACCACCGACAGCACCAGGTTCGGGTATATCCTGAGTGCCCTGGATCCACGTTACGCCACAGAGGTTCGAGACATAATAATGAACCCGCCAGCGACCGGTCAGTATGAAAAACTAAAAACCGAGCTGATCCGACGTTTGAGCGTGTCTCAAGAGCAGAAGACGCGACGCCTCCTGGAGCATGAGGAAATCGGCGATCGGAAACCTTCGCAATTTTTGAGGCATCTGCGCAGCCTAGCCGGGACGCAAGTATCAGACGCCTTATTGCGAACCCTTTGGCTAGGGAGGTTACCGACGAGCACGCAGGTAATTTTAGCCACGCAGAAGGACACGGAACTGGACAAAGTGGCCGAGCTGGCGGACGCTATCACCGATGCCAGGCCTCATCGCCATCAAATTGCCGAAGCGTCACCCCCGGCGCCGCAGGAAATCGACGCAGGTAGGTCCCTCGAGGCTTTATTGCAACTGAAAATGTCGCAGCTCGCTCTGTCGCTACGAGAAGAAATAGCGGCGCTTCGTCAAGAAATGACGAGCGATCGTACCTCGCGGAGAGATAGGGAGCCTCGATCCCGTTCACGTCCTCGGAGCCGTTCCGGATCTCGATCGAGGAAGCGCACACATGGCAAGGATGGAATATGCTGGTACCACTGGAGTTTCGGTACCGACGCAAGGGACTGCATTAAGCCGTGCACCTTCCAGGCGGGAAACATTCCGGGCAGTCGTTAACGACGGCTAGCGACCCCAGCCCGACTTTACGCCGTCTCTTCGTCATCGATCACGACACGAAGACGCAATTTTTGGTCGACACAGGCGCCGACCTCTGTGTTTTTCCACGAGCAATGATCCGAGGACGGCGCGAAAAATCATCCTACGAGCTTTCCGCAGCAAATGGCACCACCATCGCAACGTACGGGACTACGACTTTAACTCTCAATTTAGGGTTACGTCGGGTTTTCACATGGAGATTCGTAATCGCCGACGTCTCCAGGCCCATAATCGGGGTCGATTTCCTCGCTCACTTCGGACTAATAGTAGACGTTCGCAATCGCCGTCTCTTAGATCAAGTGACGTCTCTCTCGACACGAGGAATGCCTGCCCGCGAAGCCGTCCCGAGCATCAAAACAGTCTTCGGGGAATCCGCTTATCATGTTCTACTCCAGCGATTTCCCGAAATTACGAAACCGGAAGGAACACCTTCCGAACCAAAACACAGCACGATGCACCACATTCGTACTGCACCAGGTCCACCTGTTACCTGCAAACCACGGCGTCTTGCACCAGGTAGGCTACAGGCAGCCAAAAAGGAATTTGAAACCATGTCGCGATTAGGAACAACCCGACCGTCGGAGAGTAGCTGGTCGTCACCTTTGCACATGGTACCCAAAAAAGGAAGTGACGAATGGAGACCATGTGGCGATTATCGTGCTCTCAACGCCAGGACCTTGCCGGACCGATATCCCGTCAGGCATATTGAAGATTTTACACAAACTTTGCGGGGTAAGAAAATTTTTTCTACCATTGATCTCGTTCGAGCTTACAACCAAATCCCCGTTGCACCCGAAGATATTCCGAAGACAGCTATTACCACTCCTTTCGGATTATTCGAATTTCCGTTCATGTCGTTTGGGTTACGCAACGCGGCTCAAACCTTTCAGCGCTTTATCGATGAAGCGTTGCGAGGTTTGAACTTTTGTTTCGCATACATTGACGACATACTGGTGGCTTCAACATCCGAAGAGGAACACCTTCAACACCTCAAGATAGTTTTTGAACGGCTAAAACAATACGGTATAGTGATAAATACTGCAAAATGTATCTTCGGAAGGACGGAGTTAAAATTTTTAGGCTACCTGGTGTCGGAATCAGGCACCCGACCATCCACCGAAAAGGTTGAGGCCATTTTAAAGTATCCACGGCCGACCACAGCGAAACAATTACGGCAGTTTTTAGGTATGGTAAATTTTTATAGACGTTTCATACCTAAAGCCGCACAGGTACATGCACCTCTGAACGACATGCTGGCGGACAATATAAAAGGCAGCGCACCTGTAAATTGGACACCAGACGCCACCGCAGCATTTGAAGACTCTAAAAAGGCGTTAGTAGAGGCTACTCTACTAACACACCCTGAAATCGACGCACCATTGGCCATCATATGCGACGCCTCGAATTCTGCTGTTGGCGCCGCGCTTCAACAACGCATCGGTGATAATTGGGAACCACTGGGTTTCTTTTCAAAAAAACTCAGCTCAACGGAACAGAAATACGCTACATACGACAGAGAATTACTCGCTATCTACCTCGCAGTCAAATATTTCCGTCATATGATCGAGGGAAGAACTTTCACTATCTTCACAGACCATAAACCAATCATTTACGCTTTCCAACAGAAACCAGAAAAATTCACCCCAAGACAATTTCGATATCTCAGCTTCATTAGTGAATTCTCAACGGACATCCGCCACGTAGCAGGTCGAGATAACGTTGTCGCCGATGCGTTGTCAAGAGTGGACGAAATCGAAGAGACTTTGGATTTTGAAATGCTGGCCAAATCGCAAGAAGAAGACGAGGAATTACTGACGTACTTACAAGGCAACACCGGTTTGAATTTAAAACGCATATCCATTCCTGGAAGTACACAACAAATTTACTGCGACATATCTACAGACACCGTTCGCCCTTTCGTCACAAAATCGTTTCGTCAAACTGCATTCAACGCACTACACAAAATATCGCATCCAGGAATCAACGCCACTGTCAAACTGATCACGCAAAGGTACGTTTGGCCATCGATCAAAACAGACTGCAGAAGATGGGCCCGGAACTGTATCCAATGTCAACGCTCCAAGATCACCAGGCACGTATCAGCACCCCTCGGTTCTTTTTCGCGACCATCGGCGAGGTTCGAACATGTTCATTTGGACATTGTCATCCTACCGGTCTCCGAAGGATACAGATATTGCCTTACCTGCGTGGATCGCTTTACGCGCTGGCCTGAAGCAATACCTCTCCGCGACCAGGAAGCAGCCACAGTAGCTCGAGCCTTTTACGAGGGGTGGATTGTTCGGTTTGGAACGCCGCTAAGGATCACCACGGACCAAGGTAGACAATTTGAGTCCAATCTTTTTAAACAATTAAGTTTGTTAACAGGTAGCAGACATCTAAGAACTACGGCATATCACCCGGCGGCTAATGGGATGGTGGAAAGGTTCCACCGTCAGTTAAAGGCAGCCATACGTTGCCATGAAAATCAACGTTGGACAGAGATTCTTCCCACCACGTTGCTGGGTATTCGTTCAGCCTGGAGGGAAGATTTAAAAGCAACGACAGCAGAGTTGGTGTACGGCGAACCATTGCGACTTCCTGGAGAATTCCTGTCTCCGCGTCCAGGTGAAGCTGACACTGACGCAACTTCATTTGTAAAGGAACTGCGACAACATTTCCAGGATCTGAGCCCAGTCGCAGGTTCTCACCATGGGTCACGGCGGACCTTCGTGTACAAAGACCTTGCCAGTTCCGAGCATGTTTTCGTACGACACGACGCATCGAAAGGCATTCTACAACAACCTTATGATGGACCATATCGTGTCATTAGCCGCGGACATAAAACCTTTCTAATAGACCGTCAAGGAAAACATGTCACAATTTCAATCGAGAGGTTAAAACCCGCGTATATTGTAAGTGATCATTTAACACATAAAAATTGTAATAATTCCGACACAGAACCAAATGTATCTCGCGATATTGTAACACCACAATTTACCACCCGCGCAGGTAGGCGAGTACGATTTCTCGACAGATTTCAAGCTGGATTTTCGTGATTAGGTAAATCACTGGCAGGGGGGTGATGTAGCAGCTACGGCACTGCTACCACATCCCTGCCGTGAAAGATCGAGATATTACCCTCGCTTAGTTTCTTTTCTTTAAATGCTTACGGTCTATCTTTCTTTAAAAGTGTACGAACACAGGCGCGTCGTAGACCGGCGACGGACGACGGTTGCCGATTGCGCGACGAGTTTTTTCTGTTGTTTTCTGACCGCGCGCCGCGGTCACCATACGAGAACACGAGGCAGAACCTCTTGCGACTCACCACGTGTACGACCGTGCGACGCAGACAATACCTGTTCTTATTCTGTTATATTAATTGTAAATAAATTGAGCGTGTAACGCAAATCGGAGTTATCCATTACGCACACATTCACCTCAATATTATGGTTAATTTAACAATTCAGAAAAATTCTATCACATTTGTTCAATTTACGTCGTTCCTATTTCAGATAGCATACTGGGCTAGGCGGCATCTGAAAGCGCGTGGAATGGCGAGTAAAATGCACTATTAAACTTCTATGATAGGGCAATCAGAGACCCGATTACATCATTTTATATTTTGGTTAATATAAGAATTCAGCAAAATTCTATCACATTTGTTCAATTTACGTCGCTCCTATTTCAGATAGCGTACTCGGATAGGCGGCATCTTAAAGCGCGTGGAATGGTGAGTAAAATGCACTATTAAACTTCTAGGGTAGGGCATTCAGAGACCCGATTAGATCATTTTATATTATGGTTAATATAAGAATTCAGCGAAATTCTATCACATTTGTTTAATTTACGTCGCTCCTATTTCAGATAGCGTATTGGGCTAAGCGGCATCTCAAAGCGCATGAAATGGCGAGTAAAATGCACTATTAAACTTCTAGGGTAGGGCAATCAGACACCCGATTAGATCATTTTATATTTTGGTTAATATAAGAATCCAGCGAAATTCTATCACATTTGTTCAATTTATGTCGCTCCTATTTCAGATAGCGTATTGGGCTAAGCGGCATCTCAAAGCGCATGGAATGGCGAGTGAAATGCACTATTAAACTTCTAGGGTAGGGCGAACAGAGACCCGAATAGATCATTTTATATTACGGTTAATATAAGAATTCAGCGTAATTCTATCACATTTGTTCAACTAACGTCGCTCCTATTTCAGATAGCGTACTGCGCTAGGCGGCATCTTAAAGCGCGTGGAAGGGCGAGTAAAATGCACTACTAAACTTGTATGATAGGGCAATCAGAGACCCGATTAGATCATTTTATATTTTGGTTAATATAAGAATTCAGCGTAATTCTATCACATTTGTTCAATTTACGTCGCTCCTATTTCAGATAGCGTACTGGGCTAGGCGGTATCTCAAAGCGCATGAAATGACGAGAGAAAGGCACTATTAAACTTCTTGGGTAGGGCGAACAGAGACCCGATTACATCATTTTATATAATGGTTAATTTAAGAATTCAGCAAAATTCTATCACATTTGTTCAATTTATGTCGCTCCTATTTCAGATACCGTACTGTGCTACGCGGTATCTTAAAGAGCGTGGAATGGCGAGTAAAATGCACTATTAAACTTCTAGGATAAGGCAAACGGAGACCCGATTAGACCATTTTATATTACGGTTAATATAAGAATTCAGCGTTATTCTATCACATTTGTTCAACTTACGTCGCTCCTATTTCAGAAAGCGTACTCGGATAGGCGGTATCTTAAAGCGCGTGGAATGGCGAGTAAAATGCACTATTAAACTTCTCGGGTAATGCAAACAGAGACCCGATTAGATCATTTTATATTACGGTTAATATAAGATTTCAGGGAAATTCTATCACATTTGTTCAATTTACGTCGCTCCTATTTCAGATAGCTATTGGGCTAAGCGGCATCTCAAAGCGCATGAAATGACGAATAAAATGCACTATTAAGCTTGTACGCTAGGGCGAACAGAGACCCGATTAGATCATTTAACATTATGGTAAATAAAAGAATTCAGCGAAATTCTATCACATTTGTTCAATTTACGTCGCTCCTATTTCAGATAGCGTACTGGGCTAGGCGGCATCTCAAAGCGTATGAAATGACGAGAGAAAGGCACTATTAAACTTCTTGGGTAGGGCGAACAGAGACCCGATTACATCATTTTATATTATGGTTAATTTAAGAATTCAGCAAAATTCTATCACATTTGTTCAATTTATGTCGCTCCTATTTCAGATACCGTACTGTGCTACGCGGTATCTTAAAGAGCGTGGAATGGCGAGTAAAATGCACTATTAAACTTCTAGGATAAGGCAAACGGAGACCCGATTAGACCATTTTATATTACGGTTAATATAAGAATTCAGCGTTATTCTATCACATTTGTTCAACTTACGTCGCTCCTATTTCAGAAAGCGTACTCGGATAGGCGGCATCTTAAAGCGCGTGGAATGGCGAGTAAAATGCACTATTAAACTTCTCGGGTAATGCAAACAGAGACCCGATTAGATCATTTTATATTACGGTTAATATAAGATTTCAGGGAAATTCTATCACATTTGTTCAATTTACGTCGCTCCTATTTCAGATAGCTATTGGGCTAAGCGGCATCTTAAAGCGCATGAAATGACGAATAAAATGCACTATTAAGCTTGTACGCTAGGGCGAACAGAGACCCGATTAGATCATTTAACATTATGGTAAATAAAAGAATTCAGCGAAATTCTATCACATTTGTTCAATTTACGTCGCTCCTATTTCAGATAGCGTACTGGGCTAGGCGGCATCTCAAAGCGTATGAAATGACGAGTAAAATGCTCTATTAAACTTCTAGGGTAGGGCAAACAGAGACCCGATTAGGACATTTCATATTATGGTTAATTTAAGAATTCAGCGAAATTCTATCACATTTGTTCAAGTTACATCGCTCCTATTTCAGACAGCTTATTGGGCTAAGCGGCATCTCAAAGCGCATGAAATGGCGAGTAAAATCCACTATTAAACTTCTAGGATAAGGCAAACAGAGACCCGATTAGATCATTTTATATTACGGTTAATATAAGAATTCAGCCTAATTCTGTCACATTTGTTCAAGTTACGTAGCTCCTATTTCAGATAGCGTACTGGGCTAGGCGGCAGCTTAAACCGCGTGGAATGACGAGTAAAATGCACTATTAAACTTCTATGATAGGGCAATCAGAGACCCGATTAGTTCATTTTATATTTTGGTTAATATAAGAATCCAGCGAAATTCTATCACATTCGTTCAATTTACGTCGCTCCTATTTCAGATAGCTATTGGGCTAAGCGGCATCTCAAAGCGCATGAAATGACGAGAGAAATGCACTATTAAACTTCTTGGGTAGGGCGAACAATGACCCGATTAGATCATTTTACATTAAGGTTAATATAAGAATTCAGCGAAATTCTATCACATTTGTTCAATTTACATCGCTCCTATTTCAGATAGCGACTTGTGCTAAGTGGCATCTCAAAGCGCAAGAAATGGCGAGTAAAATGCACTATTAAACTTCTAGGGTAGGGCAAACAGAGACCCCATTAGATCATTTTATATTATGGTTAATTTAAGAATTCAGCGAAATTCTATCACATTTGTTCAATTTACGTCGCTCCTATTTCAGATAGCGTATTGGGCTAAGCGGCATCTCAAAGCGCATGAAATGGCGAGTAAAATGCACTATTAAACTTCTGGGGTAGGGCAATCAGAGACCCGATTAGATCATTTTATATTTTGGTTAATATAAGAATTCAGCGTAATTCTATCACATTTGTTCAATTTACGTCGCTCCTATTTCAGATAGCTTATTGGGCTAAGCGGCATCGCAAAGCGCATGAATTGACGAGTAAAATGCACTATTAAACTTCTAGGATAAGGCAAACAGAGACCCGATTAGATCATTTTATATTACGGTTAATATAAGAATTCAGCGTAATTCTGTGACATTTGTTCAACTTACGTAGCTCCTATTTCAGATAGCGTACTGGGCTAGGCGGCAACTTAAAGCGCGTGGAATGGTGAGTAAAATGCACTATTAAACTTCTAGGGTAGGGCAATCAGAGACCCGATTAGATCATTTTATATTATGGTTAATATAAGAATTCAGCGAAGTTCTATCACATTTGATTAATTTACGTCGCTCCTATTTATGATAGCATATTGGGCTAAGCGGCATCTCAAAGCGCATGAAATGGCGAGTAAAATGCACTATTAAACTTCTAGGGTAGGGCAATCAGAGACCCGATTAGATCATTTTATATTTTGGTTAATATAAGAATTCAGCGAAATTCTATCACATTTGTTCAATTTACGTCGCTCCTATTTCAGATAGCGTATTGGGCTAAGAGGCATCTCAAAGCGCATGAAATGGCGAGTAAAATGCACTATTAAACTTCTAGGATAAGGCAAACAGAGACCCGATTAGATCATTTTATATTACGGTTAATATAAGAAATCAGCGTAATTCTGTCACATTCGTTCAACTTACGTAGCTCCTATTTCAGATAGCGTACTGGGCTAGGCGGCATCTTAAATCGCGTGGAATGGCGAGTAAAATGCACTATTAAACTTCTATGATAGGGCAATCAGAGACCCGATTAGATCATTTTATATTTTGGTTAATATAAGAATTCAGCGAAATTCTATCACATTTGTTCAATTTACGTCGCTCCAATTTCAGATAGCGTATTGGGATAAGCGGCATCTCAAAGCGCATGAAATGCTGAGTAAAATGCGCTATTAAACTTCTAGGGTAGGGCAATCAGAGACCCGATTAGATCATTTTATATTATGGTTAATTTAAGGATTCAGCAAAATTCTATCACATTTGTTCAATTTACGTCGTTCCTATTTCAGATAGCATACTGGGCTAGGCGGCAACTTAAAGCGCGCGGAATGGCGAGTAAAATGCACTATTAAACTTCTATGATAGGGCAATCAGAGACCCGATTAGATCATTTTATATTATGGTTAATTTAAGAATTCAGCAAAATTCTATCACATTTGTTCAATTTACGTCGCTCCTATTTCAGATAGCGTATTGGGCTAAGCGGCATCTCAAAGCGCATGAAATGGCGAGTAAAATGCACTATTAAACTTCTATGGTAATGCAAACAGAGACCCGATTAGATCATTTTATATTACGGTTAATATAAGAATTCAGCGTAATTCTATCACATTTGTTCAACATACGTCGCTCCTATTTCAGATAGTGTACTGGGCTAGGCGGCATCTTAAAGCGCGTGCAGTGACGAGTAAAATGCACTACTAAACTTCTATGATAGGGCAATCAGAGTTCCGAATAGATCATTTTATATTTTGTTTACTATAACATTTCAGGGAAATTCTATCACATTTGTTCAATTCACGTCTATTTCAGATAGCGTATTGGGCTAAGCGGCATCTCAAAGCGCAGGTAATGGCGAGTAAAATGCACTATCAAGCTTCTAGGGTTCGGCACATAGAGACCCGATTAGATCATTTTATATTATGGTTAATTTAAGAATTCAGCGAAATCCTATCACATTTGTTCATTTTACGTCGCTCCTATTTCAGATAGCGTATTGGGCTAAGCGGCATCTCAAAGCGCATGAAATGGCGGGTAAAATGCACTATTAAACTTCTAGGGCAGGGCGAACACAGACCCGATTAGATCATTTTACATTAAGGTTAATATAAGTATTCAGGGAACTTCTATCACATTTGTTCAATTTACGTCGCTCCTATTTCAGACAGCTTATTGGGCGAAGCGGCAACTCAAAGCGCATGAAATGACGAGTAAAATGCACTATTAAATTTCTAGGGTAGGGCAATCAGAGACCCGATTAGATCATTTTATATTATGGTTAATTTAAGAATTCAGCAAAATTCTATCACATTTGTTCAATTTACGTCGTTCCTATTTCAGATAGCATACTGGGCTAGGAGGCATCTTAAAGCGCGTGGAATGGCGAGTAAAATGCACTATTAATCTTCTATGATAGGGCAATCAGACACCCGATTAGATCATTTTATATTTTGGTTAATATAAGAATTCAGCGTAATTCTATTACATTTGTTCAATTTACGTTGCTCCTATATCAGATAGCATATTGGGCTAAGCGGCATCTCAAAGCGCACGAAAGGGCGAGTAAAATGCACTATTAAACTTCTAGGGTAAGGCAAACAGAGACCCGATTAGATCATTTTACATGAAGGTTAAGATAAGAATTCAGCAAAATTCTATCACATTTGTTCAATTTACGTCGCTCCTATTTCAGATAGCGTATTGGGCTAAGCGGCATCTCAAAGCGCACGAAAGGGCGAGTAAAATGCAGTATTAAACTTCTATGGTAGGGCGAACAGAGACCCCATTAGATCATCTTATATTTTGGTTAATATAAGAATTCAGCGAAATTCTATCACATTTGTTAAATTTACATCGCTCCTATTTCGGATAGCGTATTGGGCTAAGCTGCATCTCAAAGCGCAAGAAATGGCTCGTAAAATGCACTATTAAACTTCTATGGTAATGCAAACAGAGACCCGATTAGATCATTTTATATTATGGTTAATATAAGAATTCAGCGTGTTTCTATCACATTTGTTCAACATACGTCGCTCCTATTTCAGATAGTGTACTGGGCTAGGCGGCATCTTAAAGCGCGTGGAAGGGCGAGTAAAATGCACTACTAAACTTCTATGATAGGGCAATCAGAGTCCCGTTTAGATCATTTTATATTTTGTTTAATATAAGATTTCAGGGAAATTCTATCACATTTGTTCAATTTACGTCGCTCCTATTTCAGATAGCTATTGGGCTAAGCGGCATCTCAAAGCGCATGAAATGACGAGAGAAATGCACTATTAAACTTCTTGGGTAGGGCGAACAGAGATCCGATTAGATCATTTTATATTTTGGTTAATATAAGAATTCAGCGAAATTCTCTCACATTTGTTCAATTTACGTCGCTGATATTTCAGATAGCGTATTGGGCTAAGCGGCATCTCAAAGTGCAAGAAATGGCGAGTAAAATGCACTATTAAACTTCTAGGGTAGGGCAAACAGAGACCCGATTAGGTCATTTCATATTATGGTTAATTTAAGAATACAGAAAAATTCTATCACATTTGTTCAATTTACGTCGCTCCTATTTCAGATAGCGTACCCGGATAGGCGGCATCTTAAAGCGCGAGGAATGGCGAGTAAAATGCACTATTAAACTTCTATGATAGGGCAATCAGAGACCCGATTAGATCATTTTATATTTTGGTTAATATAAGAATTCAGCGAAATTCTATCACATTTGTTCAATTTACGTCGCTCCTATTTCAGATAGCGTATTGGGCTAAGCGGCATCGCAAAGCGCATGAAATGGCGTGTAAAATGCACTATTAAACTTCTAGGATAAGGCAAACAGAGACCCGATTAGATCATTTTACATGAAGGTTAAGATAAGAATTCAGCGAAATTCTATCACAATTGTTCAATTTACGTCGCTCCTATTTCAGATAGCGTATTGGGCTAAGCGGCATCTCAAAGCGCACGAAAGGGCGAGTAGAATGCACTATTAAACTTCTAGGGTAGGGCAAACAGAGACCCCATTAGGTCATTTTATATTTTGGTTAATATAAGAATTCAGCGAAATTCTATCACATTTTTTCAATTTACGTCGCTCCTATTTCAGATAGTGTACTGGGCTAGGCGGCATCTTAAAGCGCGTGGAAGGGCGAGTAAAATGCACTACTAAACTTCTATGATAGGGCAATCAGAGACCCGATTAGATCATTTTATATTACGGTTAATATAAGAATTCAGCGTAATTCTATCACATTTGTTCAACATGCGTCGCTCCTATTTCAGATAGTGTACTGGGCTCGGCGGCATCTTAAAGCGCGTGGAAGGGCGAGTAAAATGCACTACTAAACTTCTATGGTAGGGCAATCAGAGTCCCGTTTAGATCATTTTATGTATTGTTTAATACAAGATTTCAGGGAAATTCTATGACATTTGTTCAATTTACGTCGCTCGTATTTCAGATAGCGTATTGGGCTAAGCGGCATCTCAAAGCGTATGAAATGACGAGAGAAATGCACTATTAAACTTCTTGGGTAGGGCGAACAGAGACCCGATTAGGTCATTTCATAATATGGTTAATTACAGAATTCAGCGAAATTCTATCACATTTGTTCAATTTACATCGCTTCTATTTCAAATAGCGTATTGGGCTAAGCGGTAGCTCAATGCGCATGAAATGGCGAGTAAAATGTACTATTAAACTTCTAGGATAAGGCAAACGGAGACCCGATTAGACCATTTTATATTACGGTTAATATAAGAATTCAGCGTTATTCTATCACATTTGTTCAACTGACGTCGCTCCTATTTCAGATAGCGTACTCTGATAGGCGGCATCCTAAAGCGCGTGGAATGGCGAGTAAAATGCACTATTAAACTTCTAGGGTAATGCAAACAGAGACCCGATTAGATCATTTTATATTACGGTTAATATAAGATTTCAGGGAAATTCTATCACATTTGTTCAATTTACGTCGCTCCTATTTCAGATAGCTATTGGGCTAAGCGGCATCTCAAAGCGCATGAAATGACGAGAGAAATGCACTATTAAACTTCTTGGGTAGGGCGAACAAAGACCCGATTAGATCATTTTACATTAAGGTTAATATAAGAATTCAGCGAAATTCTATCACATTTGTTCAATTTACATCGCTCCTATTTCAGATAGCGACTTGTGCTAAGTGGCATCTCAAAGCGCAAGAAATGGCGAGTAAAATGCACTATTAAACTTCTAGGGTAGGGCAAACAGAGACCCCATTAGATCATTTTATATTATGGTTAATTTAAGAATTCAGCGAAATTCTATCACATTTGTTCAATTTACGTCGCTCCTATTTCAGATAGCGTATTGGGCTAAGCGGCATCTCAAAGCGCATGAAATGGCGAGTAAAATGCACTATTAAACTTCTGGGGTAGGGCAATCAGAGACCCGATTAGATCATTTTATATTTTGGTTAATATAAGAATTCAGCGTAATTCTATCACATTTGTTCAATTTACGTCGCTCCTATTTCAGATAGCTTATTGGGCTAAGCGGCATCGCAAAGCGCATGAATTGACGAGTAAAATGCACTATTAAACTTCTAGGATAAGGCAAACAGAGACCCGATTAGATCATTTTATATTACGGTTAATATAAGAATTCAGCGTAATTCTGTGACATTTGTTCAACTTACGTAGCTCCTATTTCAGATAGCGTACTGGGCTAGGCGGCAACTTAAAGCGCGTGGAATGGTGAGTAAAATGCACTATTAAACTTCTAGGGTAGGGCAATCAGAGACCCGATTAGATCATTTTATATTATGGTTAATATAAGAATTCAGCGAAGTTCTATCACATTTGATTAATTTACGTCGCTCCTATTTATGATAGCATATTGGGCTAAGCGGCATCTCTAAGCGCATGAAATGGCGAGTAAAATGCACTATTAAACTTCTAGGGTAGGGCAATCAGAGACCCGATTAGATCAGTTTATATTTTGGTTAATATAAGAATTCAGCGAAATTCTATCACATTTGTTCAATTTACGTCGATCCTATTTCAGATAGCGTATTGGGCTAAGCGGCATCTCAAAGCGCATGAAATGGCGAGTAAAATTCACTATTAAACTTCTAGGGTAGGGCAATCAGAGACCCGATTAGATCATTTTATATTTTGGTTAATATAAGAATTCAGCGAAATTCTATCACATTTGTTCAATTTACGTCGCTCCTATTTCAGATAGCGTATTGGGCTAAGCGGCATCTCAAAGCGCATGAAATGGCGAGTAAAATCCACTCTTAAACTTCTAGGATAAGGCAAACAGAGACCCGATTAGATCATTTTATATTACGGTTAACATAAGAATTCAGCGTAATTCTGTGACATTTGTTCAACTTGCGTAGCTCCTATTCCAGATAGCGTACTGGGCTAGGCGGCAACTCAAAGCGCATGAAATGGCGAGTAAAATGCACTATTAAATTTCTAGGGTAGGGCAATCAGAGACCTGATTAGATCATTTTATATTTTGGTTAATATAAGAATTCAGCGAAATTCTATCACATTTGTTCAATTTACGTCGCTCCTATTTCAGATAGCGTATTGGGCTAAGCGGCATCTCAAAGCGCATGAAATGGCGAGTAAAATGCATTATTAAACTTCTAGGGTAGGGCAATCAGAGACCCGATTAGATCATTTTATATTTTGGTTAATATAAGTATTCAGAGAAATTCTATAACATTTGTTCAATTTACGTCGCTCCTATTTCAGATAGCGTATTGGGCTAAGCGGCATCTCAAAGCGCATGAAATGGCGAGTAAAATGCACTATTATGCTTCTAGGGTAAGGCAAACAGAGACCCGATTAGATCATTTTATATTACGGTTAATATAAGAATTCAGCAAAATTCTATCACATTTGTTCAATTTACGTCGCCCCTATTTCAGATAGCGTATTGGGCTAAGCGGCATCTCAAAGCGCATGGAATGGCGAGTGAAATGCACTATTAAACTTATAGGGTAGGGCGAACAGAGACCCGAATAGATCATTTTATATTACGGTTAATATAAGAATTCAGCGTAATCCTATCACATTTGTTCAACTAACGTCGCTCCTATTTCAGATAGCGTACTGCGCTGGGCGGCATCTTAAAGCGCGTGGAAGGGCGAGTAAAATGCACTACTAAACTTCTATGATAGGGCAATCAGAGTTCCGAATAGATCATTTTATATTTTGTTTACTATAACATTTCAGGGAAATTCTATCACATTTGTTCAATTTACGTCTATTTCAGATAGCGTATTGGGCTAAGCGGCATCTCAAAGCGCAGGAAATGGCGAGTAAAATGCACTATAAAGCTTCTAGGGTTGGGCACATAGAGACCCGATTAGATCATTTTATATTATGGTTAATTTAAGAATTCAGCGACATCCTATCACATTTGTTCATTTTACGTCGCTCCTATTTCAGATAGCATATTGGGCTAAGCGGCATCTCAAAGCGCATGAAATGGCGAGTAAAATGCACTATTAAGCTTCTAGGGTAAGGCAAACAGAGACCCGATTAGATCATTTTATATTACGGTTAATATAAGAATTCAGCAAAATTCTATCACATTTGTTCAATTTACGTCGCCCCTATTTCAGATAGCGTATTGGGCTAAGCGGCATCTCAAAGCGCATGGAATGGCGAGTGAAATGCACTATTAAACTTATAGGGTAGGGCGAACAGAGACCCGAATAGATCATTTTATATTACGGTTAATATAAGAATTCAGCGTAATCCTATCACATTTGTTCAACTAACGTCGCTCCTATTTCAGATAGCGTACTGCGCTGGGCGGCATCTTAAAGCGCGTGGAAGGGCGAGTAAAATGCACTACTAAACTTCTATGATAGGGCAATCAGAGTTCCGAATAGATCATTTTATATTTTGTTTACTATAACATTTCAGGGAAATTCTATCACATTTGTTCAATTTACGTCTATTTCAGATAGCGTATTGGGCTAAGCGGCATCTCAAAGCGCAGGAAATGGCGAGTAAAATGCACTATAAAGCTTCTAGGGTTGGGCACATAGAGACCCGATTAGATCATTTTATATTATGGTTAATTTAAGAATTCAGCGAAATCCTATCACATTTGTTCATTTTACGTCGCTCCTATTTCAGATAGCGTATTGGGCTAAGCGGCATCTCAAAGCGCATGAAATGGCGAGTAAAATGCACTATTAAACTTCTAGGGCACGGCGAACAGAGACCCGATTAGATCATTTTACATTAAGGTTAATATAAGTATTCAGGGAACTTCTATCACATTTGTTCAATTTACGTCGCTCCTATTTCAGACAGCCTATTGGGCGAAGCGGCAACTCAAAGCGCATGAAATGGCGAGTAAAATGCACTATTAAATTTCTAGGGTAGGGCAATCAGAGACCCGATTAGATCATTTTATATTATGGTTAATTTAAGAATTCAGCAAAATTCTATCACATTTGTTCAATTTACGTCGTTCCTATTTCAGATAGCATACTGGGCTAGGAGGCATCTTAAAGCGCGTGGAATGGCGAGTAAAATGCACTATTAATCTTCTATGATAGGGCAATCAGACACCCGATTAGATCATTTTATATTTTGGTTAATATAAGAATTCAGCGTAATTCTATCACATTTGTTCAATTTACGTTGCTCCTATATCAGATAGCATATTGGGCTAAGCGGCATCTCAAAGCGCACGAAAGGGCGAGTAAAATGCACTATTAAACTTCTAGGGTAAGGCAAACAGAGACCCGATTAGATCATTTTACATGAAGGTTAAGATAAGAATTCAGCAAAATTCTATCACATTTGTTCAATTTACGTCGCTCCTATTTCAGATAGCGTATTGGGCTAAGCGGCATCTCAAAGCGCACGAAAGGGCGAGTAAAATGCAGTATTTAACTTCTATGGTAGGGCAAACAGAGACCCCATTAGATCATCTTATATTTTGGTTAATATAAGAATTCAGCGAAATTCTATCACATTTGTTCAATTTACATCGCTCCTATTTCGGATAGCGTATTGGGCTAAGCTGCATCTCAAAGCGCAAGAAATGGCTCGTAAAATGCACTATTAAACTTCTAGGATAAGGCAAACGGAGATCCGAATAGACCATTTTATATTACGGTTAATATAAGAATTCAGTGTAATTCTATCACATTTGTTCAACTTAGGTCGCTCCTGTTTCAGATAGCGTACTGGGCTAGGCGGCATCTCAAAGCGCGTGGAATGGCGAGTAAAATGCACTCTTAAACATCTATGATAGGGCAATCAGAGACCCGATTAGATCATTTTATATTTTGGTTAATATAAGAATTCAGCGAAATTCTATCACATTTGTTCAATTTACGTCGCTCCTATTTCAGATAGCGTATTGGGCTAAGCGGCATCTCAAAGCGCATGAAATGGCGAGTAAAATGCACTATTAAACTTCTATGGTAATGCAAACAGAGACCCGATTAGATCATTTTATATTATGGTTAATATAAGAATTCAGCGTAATTCTATCACATTTGTTCAACATACGTCGCTCCTATTTCAGATAGTGTACTGGGCTAGGCGGCATCTTAAAGCGCGTGGAAGGGCGAGTAAAATGCACTACTAAACATCTATGATAGGGCAATCAGAGTCCCCGTTTAGATCATTATATATTTTGTTTAATATAAGATTTCTGGAAATTCTATCACATATTGTTCAATTACGTCGCTCCTATTTCAGATAGCTATTGGGCTAAGCGGCATCTCAAAGCGCATGAAAATGACTAGAGAAATGCACTATTAAACTTCTTGGGTAGGGCGAACAGAGACCCGATTACATCATTTATATTATGGTTAATTTAAGAATTCAGCAAAATTCTATCACATTTGTTCAATTTACGGTCGCTCCTATTTCAGATAGCGCACTGGGCTAGGCGGCATCTTAAAGCGCGTGCAGTAACGAGTAAAATGCACTATTAAACTTCTATGATAGGGCATCAGAGACCCGATTAGATCATTTTATATTTTGGTTAATATAAGAATTCAGCGAAATTCTATCACATTTGTTCAATTTACGTCGCCCCTATTTCAGATAGCTTATTGGGCTAAGCGGCATCTCAGAGCGCATGAAGTGGCGAGTAAAATGCACTATTAAACTTCTAGGGTAGGGCGAACAAAGACCCGATTAGATCATTTTACATTAAGGTTAATATAAGAATTCAGCGAAATTCTATCACATTTGTTCAATTTACATCGCTCCTATTTCAGATAGCGACTTGTGCTAAGCGGCATCTCAAAGCGCAAGAAATGACGAGTAAAATGCACTATTAAACTTCTAGGGTAGGGGCAAACAGAGACCACATTAGATCATTTTATATTATGGTTAATTTAAGAATTCAGTGAAATTCTCTCACATTTGTTCAATTTACGTCGCTGATATTTCAGATAGCGTATTGGGCTAAGCGGGCATCTCAAAGTGCAAGAAATGGCGAGTAAAATGCACTATTAAACTTCTAGGGTAGGGGCAAACTGAGACCCCGATTAGGTTCATTTCATATTATGGTTTATTTAAGAATACAGAAAAATTCTATCACATTTTGTTCAATTTACGTCGCTCCTATTTCAGATAGCGTACCCGGATAGGCGCATCTTAAAGCGCGAGGTATGGCGAGTAAAATGCACTATTAACACTTCTATGATAGGGCAATCAGAGACCCGATTAGATCATTTTATATTTTGGTTAATATAAGAATTCAGCGAAATTCTATCACATTTGTTCAATTTACGTCGCTCCTATTTCAGATAGCGTATTGGGCTAAGCGGCATTGCAAAGCGCATGAAATGGCGTGTAAAATGCACTATTAAACTTCTAGGATAAGGCAAACAGAGACCCGATTAGATCATTTTATATTACGGTTAACATAAGAATTCAGCGTAATTCTGTGACATTCGTTCAACTTACGTAGCTCCTATTTCAGATAGCGTACTGGGCTAGGCGGCAACTTAAAGCGCGTGGAATGGCGTGTAAAATGCACGATTAATCTTCTATGATAGGGCAATCAGAGACCCGATTAGATCATTTTCTATTTTGGTTAATATAAGTATCCAGCGAATTCTATCACATTTGTTCAATTTACGTCGCTCCTCTTTTCTGATAGCGTATTGGGCTAAGCGGCATCTCAAAGCGCACGAAAGGGCGAGTAAAATGCACTATTAAACTTCTAGGGTGGGGCAATCAGAGACCCGATAAAAACATTTTATATTACGGATAATATAAGAATTCAGCGAAGTTCTATCACATTTGTTCAATTTACGTCGCTCCTATTTCAAATAGCTTATTGGGCTAAGCGGCAACTCAAAGCGCATGAAATGACGAGTGAAATGCACTAGTAAACTTTTAGGGTAGGGCGAACAAAGACCCGATTAGATCATTTTACATTAAGGTTAAAATAAGAATTCAGCGAAATTCTATCACATTTGTTCAATTTACGTCGCTCCTATTTCAGATAGCGTATTGGGCTAAGCTGCATCTCAAAGCGCAAGAAATGGCTCGTACAATGCACTATTCAACTTCTAGGGCAGGGCAAACAGAGACCGGATTAGATCATTTTATATTTTGGTTAATATAAGAATTCAGCGAAATTCTATCACATTTGTTCAATTTACGTCGCTCCTATTTCAAATAGCTTATTGGGCTAAGCGGCAACTCAAAGCGCATGAAATGACGAGTGAAATGCACTAGTAAACTTTTAGGGTAGGGCGAACGATTAGATCATTTTACATTAAGGTTAAAATAAGAATTCAGCGAAATTCTATCACATTTGTTCAATTTACGTCGCTCCTATTTCAGATAGCGTATTGGGCTAAGCGGCATCTCAAAGCGCATGGAATGGCGAGTGAAATGCACTATTAAACTTATAGGGTAGGGCGAACAGAGACCCGAATAGATCATTTTATATTACGGTTAATATAAGAATTCAGCGTAATCCTATCACATTTGTTCAACTAACGTCGCTCCTATTTCAGATAGCGTACTGCGCTGGGCGGCATCTTAAAGCGCGTGGAAGGGCGAGTAAAATGCACTACTAAACTTCTATGATAGGGCAATCAGAGTTCCGAATAGATCATTTTATATTTTGTTTACTATAACATTTCAGGGAAATTCTATCACATTTGTTCAATTTACGTCTATTTCAGATAGCGTATTGGGCTAAGCGGCATCTCAAAGCGCAGGAAATGGCGAGTAAAATGCACTATAAAGCTTCTAGGGTTGGGCACATAGAGACCCGATTAGATCATTTTATATTATGGTTAATTTAAGAATTCAGCGAAATCCTATCACATTTGTTCATTTTACGTCGCTCCTATTTCAGATAGCATATTGGGCTAAGCGGCATCTCAAAGCGCATGAAATGGCGAGTAAAATGCACTATTAAGCTTCTAGGGTAAGGCAAACAGAGACCCGATTAGATCATTTTATATTACGGTTAATATAAGAATTCAGCAAAATTCTATCACATTTGTTCAATTTACGTCGCCCCTATTTCAGATAGCGTATTGGGCTAAGCGGCATCTCAAAGCGCATGGAATGGCGAGTGAAATGCACTATTAAACTTATAGGGTAGGGCGAACAGAGACCCGAATAGATCATTTTATATTACGGTTAATATAAGAATTCAGCGTAATCCTATCACATTTGTTCAACTAACGTCGCTCCTATTTCAGATAGCGTACTGCGCTGGGCGGCATCTTAAAGCGCGTGGAAGGGCGAGTAAAATGCACTACTAAACTTCTATGATAGGGCAATCAGAGTTCCGAATAGATCATTTTATATTTTGTTTACTATAACATTTCAGGGAAATTCTATCACATTTGTTCAATTTACGTCTATTTCAGATAGCGTATTGGGCTAAGCGGCATCTCAAAGCGCAGGAAATGGCGAGTAAAATGCACTATAAAGCTTCTAGGGTTGGGCACATAGAGACCCGATTAGATCATTTTATATTATGGTTAATTTAAGAATTCAGCGAAATCCTATCACATTTGTTCATTTTACGTCGCTCCTATTTCAGATAGCGTATTGGGCTAAGCGGCATCTCAAAGCGCATGAAATGGCGAGTAAAATGCACTATTAAACTTCTAGGGCACGGCGAACAGAGACCCGATTAGATCATTTTACATTAAGGTTAATATAAGTATTCAGGGAACTTCTATCACATTTGTTCAATTTACGTCGCTCCTATTTCAGACAGCTTATTGGGCGAAGCGGCAACTCAAAGCGCATGAAATGACGAGTAAAATGCACTATTAAATTTCTAGGGTAGGGCAATCAGAGACCCGATTAGATCATTTTATATTATGGTTAATTTAAGAATTCAGCAAAATTCTATCACATTTGTTCAATTTACGTCGTTCCTATTTCAGATAGCATACTGGGCTAGGAGGCATCTTAAAGCGCGTGGAATGGCGAGTAAAATGCACTATTAATCTTCTATGATAGGGCAATCAGACACCCGATTAGATCATTTTATATTTTGGTTAATATAAGAATTCAGCGTAATTCTATCACATTTGTTCAATTTACGTTGCTCCTATATCAGATAGCATATTGGGCTAAGCGGCATCTCAAAGCGCACGAAAGGGCGAGTAAAATGCACTATTAAACTTCTAGGGTAAGGCAAACAGAGACCCGATTAGATCATTTTACATGAAGGTTAAGATAAGAATTCAGCAAAATTCTATCACATTTGTTCAATTTACGTCGCTCCTATTTCAGATAGCGTATTGGGCTAAGCGGCATCTCAAAGCGCACGAAAGGGCGAGTAAAATGCAGTATTAAACTTCTATGGTAGGGCAAACAGAGACCCCATTAGATCATCTTATATTTTGGTTAATATAAGAATTCAGCGAAATTCTATCACATTTGTTCAATTTACATCGCTCCTATTTCGGATAGCGTATTGGGCTAAGCTGCATCTCAAAGCGCAAGAAATGGCTCGTAAAATGCACTATTAAACTTCTAGGATAAGGCAAACGGAGATCCGAATAGACCATTTTATATTACGGTTAATATAAGAATTCAGTGTAATTCTATCACATTTGTTCAACTTAGGTCGCTCCTGTTTCAGATAGCGTACTGGGCTAGGCGGCATCTCAAAGCGCGTGGAATGGCGAGTAAAATGCACTCTTAAACATCTATGATAGGGCAATCAGAGACCCGATTAGATCATTTTATATTTTGGTTAATATAAGAATTCAGCGAAATTCTATCACATTTGTTCAATTTACGTCGCTCCTATTTCAGATAGCGTATTGGGCTAAGCGGCATCTCAAAGCGCATGAAATGGCGAGTAAAATGCACTATTAAACTTCTATGGTAATGCAAACAGAGACCCGATTAGATCATTTTATATTATGGTTAATATAAGAATTCAGCGTAATTCTATCACATTTGTTCAACATACGTCGCTCCTATTTCAGATAGTGTACTGGGCTAGGCGGCATCTTAAAGCGCGTGGAAGGGCGAGTAAAATGCACTACTAAACTTCTATGATAGGGCAATCAGAGTCCCGTTTAGATCATTATATATTTTGTTTAATATAAGATTTCAGGGAAATTCTATCACATTTGTTCAATTTACGTCGCTCCTATTTCAGATAGCGCACTGGGCTAGGCGGCATCTTAAAGCGCGTGCAGTAACGAGTAAAATGCACTATTAAACTTCTATGATAGGGCAATCAGAGACCCGATTAGATCATTTTATATTTTGGTTAATATAAGAATTCAGCGAAATTCTATCACATTTGTTGAATTTACGTCGCCCCTATTTCAGATAGCTTATTGGGCTAAGCGGCATCTCAGAGCGCATGAAGTGGCGAGTAAAATGCACTATTAAACTTCTAGGGTAGGGCGAACAAAGACCCGATTAGATCATTTTACATTAAGGTTAATATAAGAATTCAGCGAAATTCTATCACATTTGTTCAATTTACATCGCTCCTATTTCAGATAGCGACTTGTGCTAAGCGGCATCTCAAAGCGCAAGAAATGACGAGTAAAATGCACTATTAAACTTCTAGGGTAGGGCAAACAGAGACCACATTAGATCATTTTATATTATGGTTAATTTAAGAATTCAGTGAAATTCTCTCACATTTGTTCAATTTACGTCGCTGATATTTCAGATAGCGTATTGGGCTAAGCGGCATCTCAAAGTGCAAGAAATGGCGAGTAAAATGCACTATTAAACTTCTAGGGTAGGGCAAACAGAGACCCGATTAGGTCATTTCATATTATGGTTTATTTAAGAATACAGAAAAATTCTATCACATTTGTTCAATTTACGTCGCTCCTATTTCAGATAGCGTACCCGGATAGGCGGCATCTTAAAGCGCGAGGAATGGCGAGTAAAATGCACTATTAAACTTCTATGATAGGGCAATCAGAGACCCGATTAGATCATTTTATATTTTGGTTAATATAAGAATTCAGCGAAATTCTATCACATTTGTTCAATTTACGTCGCTCCTATTTCAGATAGCGTATTGGGCTAAGCGGCATTGCAAAGCGCATGAAATGGCGTGTAAAATGCACTATTAAACTTCTAGGATAAGGCAAACAGAGACCCGATTAGATCATTTTATATTACGGTTAACATAAGAATTCAGCGTAATTCTGTGACATTCGTTCAACTTACGTAGCTCCTATTTCAGATAGCGTACTGGGCTAGGCGGCAACTTAAAGCGCGTGGAATGGCGTGTAAAATGCACGATTAATCTTCTATGATAGGGCAATCAGAGACCCGATTAGATCATTTTCTATTTTGGTTAATATAAGAATCCAGCGAAATTCTATCACATTTGTTCAATTTACGTCGCTCCTATTTCTGATAGCGTATTGGGCTAAGCGGCATCTCAAAGCGCACGAAAGGGCGAGTAAAATGCACTATTAAACTTCTAGGGTGGGGCAATCAGAGACCCGATAAAAACATTTTATATTACGGTTAATATAAGAATTCAGCGAAGTTCTATCACGTTTGTTCAATTTACGTCGCTCCTATTTCAAATAGCTTATTGGGCTAAGCGGCAACTCAAAGCGCATGATATGACGAGTGAAATGCACTAGTAAACTTTTAGGGTAGGGCGAACAAAGACCCGATTAGATCATTTTACATTAAGGTTAAAATAAGAATTCAGCGAAATTCTATCACATTTGTTCAATTTACGTCGCTCCTATTTCAGATAGCGTATTGGGCTAAGCTGCATCTCAAAGCGCAAGAAATGGCTCGTACAATGCACTATTCAACTTCTAGGGCAGGGCAAACAGAGACCGGATTAGATCATTTTATATTTTGGTTAATATAAGAATTCAGCGAAATTCTATCACATTTGTTCAATTTACGTCGCTCCTATTTCAGATAGCGTATTGGGCTAAGAGGCATCTCAAAGCGCATGAAATGGCGAGTAAAATGCACTATTAAACTTCTAGGGTAGGGCAATCAGAGACCCGATAAGATCATTTTATATTTTGGTTAATATAAGAATTCAGCGAAATTCTATCACATTTGTTCAATTCACGTCTATTTCAGATAGCGTATTGGGCTAAGCGGCATCTCAAAGCGCAGGAAATGGCGAGTAAAATGCACTATTAAGCTTCTAGGGTTCGGCACATAGAGACCCGATTAGATCATTTTATATTATGGTTAATTTAAGAATTCAGCGAAATTCTATCACATTTGTTCAATTTACGTCGCTCCTATTTCAGATAGCGTATTGGGCTAAGCGGCATCTCAAAGCGCACGAAAGGGCGAGTAAAATGCACTATTAAACTTCTAGGGTAGGGCAATCAGAGACCCGATAAGATCATTTTATATTTTGGTTAATATAAGAATTCAGCAAAATTCTATCACATTTGTTCAATTCACGTCGCTCCTATTTCAGATAGCGTACTGGGCTACGCGGTATCTTAAAGCGCGTGGAATGGCGAGTAAAATGCACTATTAAACTTCTAGCATAAGGCAAACGGAGACCCGATTAGACCATTTTATATTACGGTTAATATAAGAATTCAGCGTTATTCTATCACATTTGTTCAACTTACGTCGCTCCTATTTCAGAAAGCGTACTCGGACAGGCGGCATCTTAAAGCGCGTGGAATGGCGAGTAAAATGCACTATTAAACTTCTCGGGTAATGCAAACAGAGACCCGATTAGATCATTTTATATTACGGTTAATATCAGATTTCAGGGAAATTCTATCACATTTGTTCAATTTACGTCGCTCCTATTTCAGATAGCGTACTGGGCTAGGCGGCAACTTAAAGCGCGTGGATTGGTGAGTAAAATGCACTATTAAACTTCTAGGGTAGGGCAATCAGAGACCCGATTAGATCATTTTATATTACGGTTAACATAAGAATTCAGCGAAATTCTATCACATTTGTTCAATTTACGTCGCTCCTATTTCAGATATGGTATTGGGCTAAGCGGCATCTCAAAGCGCATGGAATGGCGAGAGAAATGCACTATTAAACTTCTTGGGTAGGGCGAACAGAGACCCGATTAGGTCATTGTATATTATGGTTAATTACAGAATTCAGCGAAATTCTATCACATTTGTTCAATTTACATCGCTCCTATTTCAAATAGCGTATTGGGCTAAGCGGCATCTCAATGCGCATGAAATGGCGAGTAAAATGCACTATTAAACTTCTAGGATAAGGCAAACGGAGACCCGATTAGACCATTTTATATTACGGTTAATATAAGAATTCAGCGTTATTCTATCACATTTGTTCAACTTACGTCGCTCCTATTTCAGATAGCGTACTCTGATAGGCGGCATCCTAAAGCACGTGGTATGGCGAGTAAAATGCACTATTAAACTTCTAGGGTAATGCAACCAGAGACCCGATTAGATCATTTTATATTACGGTTAATATAAGATTTCAGGGAAATTCTATCACATTTGTTCAATTTACGTCGCTCCTATTTCAGATAGCTATTGGGCTAAGCGGCATCTCAAAGCGCATGAAATGACGAGTGAAATGCACTATTAAACTTCTTGGGTAGGGCCATTAGATACCCGATTAGATCATTTTATATTATGGTTACTTTAAGAATTCAGCGAAATCCTATCACATTCGTTCAATTTACGTCGCTCCTATTTCAGATAGCGTATTGGGCTATGCGGCATCTCAAAGCGCATGAAATGGCGAGTACAATGCACTATTAAACTTCTAGGGCAAGGCAAACAGAGACCCGATTAGATCATTTTATATTACGGTTAATATAAGAATGCAGCGAAATTCTATCACATTTGTTCAATTTACGTCGCTCCTATATCAGATAGCGTATTGGGCTATGCAGCATCTCAAAGCGCATGAAATGGCGAGAGAAATGCACTATTAAACTTCTTGGGTAGGGCGAACAGAGACCCGATTACATCATTTTATATTATGGTTAATATAAGAATTCAGCGAAATTCTATCACATTTGTTCAATTTGCGTCGCGCCTGTTTCAGATAGCTTATTGGGCTCAGCAGCATCTCAAAGCGCATGAAATGGCGAGTAAAATGCACTATTAAACTTCTAGGATAAGGCAAACAGAGACCCGATTAGATCATTTTATATTACGGTTAATATAAGAATTCAGCGTAATTCTGTCACATTTGTTCAAGTTACGTAGCTCCTATTTCAGATAGCGTACTGGGCTAGGCGGCAACTTAAACCGCGTGGAATGGCGAGTAAAATGCACTATTAAACTTCTATGATAGGGCAATCAGAGACCCGATTAGTTCATTTTATATTTTGGTTAATATAAGAATCCAGCGAAATTCTATCACATTTGTTCAATTTACGTCGCTCCTATTTCAGATAGCGTATTGGGCTAAGTGGCATCTCAAAGCGCACGAAAGGGCGAGTAAAATGCACTATTAAACTTCTAGGGTGGGGCAAGCAGAGACCCGATCAGATCATTTTATATTACGGTTAATATAAGAATTCAGCGAAGTTCTATCACATTTGTTCAATTTACGTCGCTCCTATTTCAGATAGCGACTTGTGCTAAGTGGCATCTCAAAGCGCAAGAAATGGCGAGTAAAATGCACTATTAAACTTCTAGGGTAGGGCAAACAGAGACCCCATTAGATCATTTTATATTATGGTTAATTTAAGAATTCAGCAAAATTCTATCACATTTGTTCAATTTACGTCGCTCCTATTTCAGATAGCGTATTGGGCTAAGCGGCATCTCAAAGCGCATGGAATGGCGAGTGAAATGCACTATTAAACTTCGAGGGTAGGGCGAACAGAGACCCGAATAGATCATTTTATATTACGGTTAATATAAGAATTCAGCGTAATTCTATCACATTTGTTCAACTAACGTCGCTCCTATTTCAGATAGCGTACTGCGCTCGGCGGCATCTTAAAGCGCGTGGAACGGCGAGTAAAATGCACTACTAAACTTCTGTGATAGGGCAATCAGAGTTCCGAATAGATCATTTTATATTTTGATTACTATAACATTTCAGGGAAATTCTATCACATTTGTTCAATTTACGTCGCTCCTATTTCAGATAGCGTATTGGGCTAAGCGGCATCTCAAAGCGCAAGAAATGGCGAGTAAAATGCACTATTAAGCTTCTAGGGTTGGGCCATTAGAGACCCGATTAGATCATTTTATATTATGGTTAATTTAAGAATTCAGCGAAATCCTATCACATTTGTTCATTTTACGTCGCTCCTATTTCAGATAGCGTATTGGGCTAAGCGGCATCTCAAAGCGCATGAAATGGCGAGTCAAATGCACTATTAAACTTCTAGGGCATGGCGAACAGAGACCCGATTAGATCATTTTACATTAAGGTTAATATAAGTATTCAGGGAACTTCTATCACATTTGTTCAATTTACGTCTCTCCTATTTCAGACAGCTTATTGGGCTAAGCGGCATCTCAAAGCGCATGAAATGACGAGTAAAATGCACTATTAAACTTCTAGGGTAGGGCAATCAGAGACCCGATTAGATCATTTTATATTATGGTTAATTTAAGAATTCAGCAAAATTCTATCACATTTGTTCAATTTACGTCGTTCCTATTTCAGATAGCATACTGGGCTAGGCGGCATCTTAAAGCGCGTGGAATGGCGAGTAAAATGCACTATTAATCTTCTATGATAGGGCAATCAGAGACCCGATTAGATCATTTTATATTTTGGTTAATATAAGAATTCAGCGTAATTCTATCACATTTGTTCAATTTACGTCGCTCCTATATCAGATAGCATATTGGGCTAAGCGGCATCTCAAAGCGCATGAAATGGCGAGTAAAATGCACTATTAAACTTCTAGGGTAGGGCAATCAGAGACCCGATTAGATCATTTTATATTTTGGTTAATATAAGAATCCAGCGAAATTCTATCACATTTGTTCAATTTACGTCTCTCTTATTTCAGACAGCTTATTGGGCTAAGCGGCATCTCAAAGCGCATGAAATGGCGAGTAAAATGCACTATTAAACTTCTAGGGTAATGCAAAGAGAGACCCGATTAGATCATTTTATATTACGGTTAATATAAGAATTAAGCGTAATTCTATCACATTTGTTCAATTTACGTCACTCCTATTTCAGATAGCCTACTGGGCTAGCCGGCATCTAAAAGCGCGTGGAATAGCGAGTGAAATGCACTATTGAACTTCTAGGGTAGGGCGAACAGAGACCCGATAAGATCATTTTACATTAAGGTTAATATAAGAATTCAGCAAAATTCTATCACATTTGTTCAATTTACGTCGCTCATATTTCAGATAGCGTATTGGGCTAAGCGGCATCTCAAAGCGCATGAAATGGCGAGTAAAATGCGCTACTAACCTTCTATGATAGGGCAATCAGAGACCCGATTAGATCATTTTGTATTATGGTTAATTTAACAATTCAGCGAAATTCTATCACATTTGTTCAATTTACGTCGCTCCTATTTAAGATAGCGTACTGGGCTAAGCGGCATCTCAAAGCGCATGAAATGTCGAGTAAAATGCACTATTATACTTTTAGGGTACGGCAAACAGAGACCCGATTAGATCATTTTGTATTATGGTTAATTTAAGAATTCAGCAAAATTCTATCACATTTGTTCAATTTACGTCGCTCCTATTTCAGATAGCGTACTGGGCTAGGCGGCATCTTAAAGCGTGCGGAATGGCGAGTAAAATGCACTATTAAACTTCTATGATAGGGCAATCAGAGACCCGATTAGATCATTTTATATTTTGGTTTATATAAGAATTCAGCCAAATTCTATCACATTTGTTCAATTTACGTCGCTCCTATTTCAGATAGCGTATTGGGCTAAGCGGCATCTCAAAGCGTATGAAATGGCGAATAAAATGCACTATTAAAGTTCTAGGCTAGGGCGAACAGAGACCCGGTTAGATCATTTTACATTATGGTTAATAAAAGAATTCAGCGAATTTCTATCACATTTGTTCAATTTACGTCGCTCCTATTTCAGATAGCGTACTCGGCTAGGCAGCATCTCAAAGCGCATGAAATGGCGAGTAAAATGCACTATTATACTTCTAGGCTAGGGCGAACAGAGACCCGATTAGATCATTTTACATTATGGTTATTAAAAGAATTCAGCGAATTTCTATCACATTTGTTCAATTTACGTCGCTCCTATTTCAGGTAGCGTACTCGGCTAGGCAGCATCTCAAAGCGCATGAAATGGCGAGTAAAATGCACTATTAAACTTCTAGGGTGGGGCAAACAGAGACCCGATTAGATCATTTTATATTATGGTTATTTAAGAATTCAGCAAAATTCTAATCACATTTGTTCAATTTAGGTCGCTCCTATTTCAGATAGCGTACTGGGCTAGGCGGCATCTTAATGCGCGTGGAATGGCGAGTAACATCCACTATTAAACTTCTAGGCTAGGGCGAACAGAGACCCGATTAGATCATTTTACATTATGGTTAATAAAAGAATTCAGCGAAATTCTATCACATTTGTTCAATTTACGTCGCTCCTATTTCAGATAGCTATTGCGCTAAGCGGCATCTCAAAGCGCATGGAATGACGAGAGAAGTGCACTATTAAACTTCTTGGGTAGGGCGAACAGAGACCCGATTACATCATTTTATATTATGGTTAATATAAGAATTCAGCGAAATTCTGTGACATTTGTTCAACTTACGTAGCTCCTATTTCAGATAGCGTACTGGGCTAGGCGGCAACTTAAAGCGCGTGGATTGGTGAGTAAAATGCACTATTAAACTTCTAGGGTAGGGCAATCAGAGACCCGATTAGATCATTTTATATTTCGGTTAACATAAGAATTCAGCGAAATTCTATCACATTTGTTCAATTTACGTCGCTCCTATTTCAGATATGGTATTGGGCTAAGCGGCATCTCAAAGCGCATGGAATGGCGAGAGAAATGCACTATTAAACTTCTTGGGTAGGGCGAACAGAGACCCGATTAGGTCATTTTATATTATGGTTAATTACAGAATTCAGCGAAATTCTATCACATGTGATAAATTTACATCGCTCCTATTTCAAATAGCGTATTGGGCTAAGCGGCATCTCAATGCGCATGAAATGGCGAGTAAAATGCACTATTAAACTTCTAGGATAAGGCAAACGGAGACCCGATTAGACCATTTTATATTACGGTTAATATAAGAATTCAGCGTTATTCTATCACATTTGTTCAACTTACGTCGCTCCTATTTCAGATAGCGTACTCTGATAGGCGGCATCCTAAAGCACGTGGTATGGCGAGTAAAATGCACTATTAAACTTCTAGGGTAATGCAACCAGAGACCCGATTAGATCATTTTATATTACGGTTAATATAAGATTTCAGGGAAATTCTATCACATTTGTTCAATTTACGTCGCTCCTATTTCAGATAGCTATTGGGCTAAGCGGCATCTCAAAGCGCATGAAATGACGAGTGAAATGCACTATTAAACTTCTTGGGTAGGGCCATTAGAGACCCGATTAGATCATTTTATATTATGGTTACTTTAAGAATTCAGCGAAATCCTATCACATTCGTTCAATTTACGTCGCTCCTATTTCAGATAGCGTATTGGGCTATGCGGCATCTCAAAGCGCATGAAATGGCGAGTACAATGCACTATTAAACTTCTAGGGCAAGGCAAACAGAGACCCGATTAGATCATTTTATATTACGGTTAATATAAGAATTCAGCGAAATTCTATCACATTTGTTCAATTTACGTCGCTCCTATATCAGATAGCGTATTGGGCTATGCAGCATCTCAAAGCGCATGAAATGGCGAGAGAAATGCACTATTAAACTTCTTGGGTAGGGCGAACAGAGACCCGATTACATCATTTTATATTATGGTTAATATAAGAATTCAGCGAAATTCTATCACATTTGTTCAATTTGCGTCGCTCCTATTTCAGGTAGCGTACTGGGCTAGGCGGCATCTCAAAGCGCATGAAACGACGAGTAAAATGCTCTATTAAACTTCTAGGGTAGGGCAGACAGAGACCCGATTAGGTCATTTCATATTATGGTTAATTTAAGAATTCAGCGAAATTCTATCACATTTGTTCAAGTTACATCGCGCCTGTTTCAGATAGCTTATTGGGCTCAGCAGCATCTCAAAGCGCATGAAATGGCGAGTAAAATGCACTATTAAACTTCTAGGATAAGGCAAACAGAGACCCGATTAGATCATTTTATATTACGGTTAATATAAGAATTCAGCGTAATTCTGTCACATTTGTTCAAGTTACGTAGCTCCTATTTCAGATAGCGTACTGGGCTAGGCGGCAACTTAAACCGCGTGGAATGGCGAGTAAAATGCACTATTAAACTTCTATGATAGGGCAATCAGAGACCCGATTAGTTCATTTTATATTTTGGTTAATATAAGAATCCAGCGAAATTCTATCACATTTGTTCAATTTACGTCGCTCCTATTTCAGATAGCGTATTGGGCTAAGTGGCATCTCAAAGCGCACGAAAGGGCGAGTAAAATGCACTATTAAACTTCTAGGGTGGGGCAAGCAGAGACCCGATCAGATCATTTTATATTACGGTTAATATAAGAATTCAGCGAAGTTCTATCACATTTGTTCAATTTACGTCGCTCCTATTTCAGATAGCGACTTGTGCTAAGTGGCATCTCAAAGCGCAAGAAATGGCGAGTAAAATGCACTATTAAACTTCTAGGGTAGGGCAAACAGAGACCCCATTAGATCATTTTATATTATGGTTAATTTAAGAATTCAGCAAAATTCTATCACATTTGTTCAATTTACGTCGCTCCTATTTCAGATAGCGTATTGGGCTAAGCGGCATCTCAAAGCGCATGGAATGGCGAGTGAAATGCACTATTAAACTTCGAGGGTAGGGCGAACAGAGACCCGAATAGATCATTTTATATTACGGTTAATATAAGAATTCAGCGTAATTCTATCACATTTGTTCAACTAACGTCGCTCCTATTTCAGATAGCGTACTGCGCTCGGCGGCATCTTAAAGCGCGTGGAACGGCGAGTAAAATGCACTACTAAACTTCTGTGATAGGGCAATCAGAGTTCCGAATAGATCATTTTATATTTTGATTACTATAACATTTCAGGGAAATTCTATCACATTTGTTCAATTTACGTCGCTCCTATTTCAGATAGCGTATTGGGCTAAGCGGCATCTCAAAGCGCAAGAAATGGCGAGTAAAATGCACTATTAAGCTTCTAGGGTTGGGCCATTAGAGACCCGATTAGATCATTTTATATTATGGTTAATTTAAGAATTCAGCGAAATCCTATCACATTTGTTCATTTTACGTCGCTCCTATTTCAGATAGCGTATTGGGCTAAGCGGCATCTCAAAGCGCATGAAATGGCGAGTCAAATGCACTATTAAACTTCTAGGGCATGGCGAACAGAGACCCGATTAGATCATTTTACATTAAGGTTAATATAAGTATTCAGGGAACTTCTATCACATTTGTTCAATTTACGTCTCTCCTATTTCAGACAGCTTATTGGGCTAAGCGGCATCTCAAAGCGCATGAAATGACGAGTAAAATGCACTATTAAACTTCTAGGGTAGGGCAATCAGAGACCCGATTAGATCATTTTATATTATGGTTAATTTAAGAATTCAGCAAAATTCTATCACATTTGTTCAATTTACGTCGTTCCTATTTCAGATAGCATACTGGGCTAGGCGGCATCTTAAAGCGCGTGGAATGGCGAGTAAAATGCACTATTAATCTTCTATGATAGGGCAATCAGAGACCCGATTAGATCATTTTATATTTTGGTTAATATAAGAATCCAGCGAAATTCTATCACATTTGTTCAATTTACGTCTCTCCTATTTCAGACAGCTTATTGGGCTAAGCGGCATCTCAAAGCGCATGAAATGGCGAGTAAAATGCACTATTAAACTTCTAGGGTAATGCAAAGAGAGACCCGATTAGATCATTTTATATTACGGTTAATATAAGAATTAAGCGTAATTCTATCACATTTGTTCAATTTACGTCACTCCTATTTCAGATAGCCTACTGGGCTAGCCGGCATCTAAAAGCGCGTGGAATAGCGAGTGAAATGCACTATTAAACTTCTAGGGTAGGGCGAACAGAGACCCGATAAGATCATTTTACATTAAGGTTAATATAAGAATTCAGCAAAATTCTATCACATTTGTTCAATTTACGTCGCTCATATTTCAGATAGCGTATTGGGCTAAGCGGCATCTCAAAGCGCATGAAATGGCGAGTAAAATGCGCTACTAACCTTCTATGATAGGGCAATCAGAGACCCGATTAGATCATTTTGTATTATGGTTAATTTAACAATTCAGCGAAATTCTATCACATTTGTTCAATTTACGTCGCTCCTATTTAAGATAGCGTACTGGGCTAAGCGGCATCTCAAAGCGCATGAAATGTCGAGTAAAATGCACTATTATACTTTTAGGGTACGGCAAACAGAGACCCGATTAGATCATTTTGTATTATGGTTAATTTAAGAATTCAGCAAAATTCTATCACATTTGTTCAATTTACGTCGCTCCTATTTCAGATAGCGTACTGGGCTAGGCGGCATCTTAAAGCGTGCGGAATGGCGAGTAAAATGCACTATTAAACTTCTATGATAGGGCAATCAGAGACCCGATTAGATCGTTTTATATTTTGGTTTATATAAGAATTCAGCCAAATTCTATCACATTTGTTCAATTTACGTCGCTCCTATTTCAGATAGCGTATTGGGCTAAGCGGCATCTCAAAGCGTATGAAATGGCGAATAAAATGCACTATTAAACTTCTAGGATAAGGCGAACAGAGACCCGGTTAGATCATTTTACATTATGGTTAATAAAAGAATTCAGCGAATTTCTATCACATTTGTTCAATTTACGTCGCTCCTATTTCAGATAGCGTACTCGGCTAGGCAGCATCTCAAAGCGCATGAAATGGCGAGTAAAATGCACTATTATACTTCTAGGCTAGGGCGAACAGAGACCCGATTAGATCATTTTACATTATGGTTAATAAAAGAATTCAGCGAATTTCTATCACATTTGTTCAATTTACGTCGCTCCTATTTCAGGTAGCGTACTCGGCTAGGCAGCATCTCAAAGCGCATGAAATGGCGAGTAAAATGCACTATTAAACTTCTAGGGTGGGGCAAACAGAGACCCGATTAGATCATTTTATATTATGGTTAATTTAAGAATTCAGCAAAATTCTATCACATTTGTTCAATTTAGGTCGCTCCTATTTCAGATAGCGTACTGGGCTAGGCGGCATCTTAATGCGCGTGGAATGGCGAGTAACATCCACTATTAAACTTCTAGGCTAGGGCGAACAGAGACCCGATTAGATCATTTTGCATTATGGTTAATAAAAGAATTCAGCGAAATTCTATCACATTTGTTCAATTTACGTCGCTCCTATTTCAGATAGCGTATTGCGCTAAGCGGCATCTCAAAGCGCATGAAATGGCGAGTAAAATGCACTATTAAACTTCTAGGCTAGGGCGAACAGAGACCCGATTAGATCATTTTACATTATGCTTAATAAAAGAATTCAGCGAAATTCTATCACGTTTGTTCAATTTACGTCGCTCCTATTTCAGATATCGTATTGGGCTAAGCGGTATCTCAAAGCGCATGAAATGAGGTGTAAAATGCACTATTAAAGTTCTAGTGTAGGGCAAACAGAGACCCGACTAGATCATTTTATATTATGGTTAATTTAAGAATTCAGCGAAATACTATCACATTCGTTCAATTTACGTCGCTCCTATTTCAGATAGCGTATTGGGCAACGCGGCATCTCAAAGCGCATGAAATGACGAGTAAAATGCACTATTAAACTTCTAGGGTAGGGCAAACAGAGACCCGATTAGATCATTTTATATTATGGATAATTTAAGAATTCAGCAAAATTCTATCACATTTGTTCAATTTACGTCGCTCCTATTTCTGATAGCGTACTGGGCTAGGCGGCATCTTAAAGCGCGTGGAATGGCGAGTAAAATGCACTATTAAACTTCTAGGGTAGGGCAAACAGAGACCCGATTAGATCATTTTATATTATAGTTAATTTCAGAATTCAGCGAAATTCTATCACATTTGTTAAATTTACGTCGCTCCTATTTCAGATAGTGTATTGGGCTAAGCGGCATCTCAAAGCGCATGAAATGACCAGTGAAATGCACTATCAAACTTCTAGGGTAAGGGAAAGAGAGAACCGATTAGGTCATTTTATATTACGGTTAATGTAAGAATTAAGCGTAATTCTATCACATTTGTGCAATTTACGTCGCTCCTATTTCAGATAGTGTATTGGGCTAAGCGGCATCTCAAAGCGCATGAAGTGGCGAATAAAATGCACTATGAAACTTCTCGGCTAGGGCGAACAGAGACCCGATTAGATCATTTTACATTATTGTTAATAAAAGAATTCAGCGAAATTCTATCACATTTGTTCAATTTACGTCGCTCCTATTTCTGATATCGTACTGTACTAAGCGGCATCTTAAAGCGCATGAAATGATGAGTGAAATCCACTATTAAACTTCTATGATAGGGCAATCAGAGACCCGATTAGATCATTTTATATTTTGGTTTATATAAGAATTCAGCCAAATTCTATCACATTTGTTCAATTTACGTCGCTCCTATTTCAGATAGCGTATTGGGCTAATAGGCATCTCAAAGCGTATGAAATGGCGAATAAAATGCACTATTAAAGTTCTAGGCTAGGGCGAACAGAGACCCGGTTAGATCATTTTACATTATGGTTAATAAAAGAATTCAGCGAAATTCTATCACATTTGTTCAATTTACGTCGCTCCTATTTCAGATAGCGTATTGGGCTAAGCGGCATCTGAAAGCGAATGAAATGACGAGTGAAATGCAGTATTAAGCTTCTAGGGTAGGGCGAACAGAGACCCGATTAGATAATTTTATATTATAGTTAATTAAAGAATTCAGCGAAATTCTTTCACATTTGTTCAATTTACGTCGCTCCTATTTCAGATAGCGTATTGGGCTAAGCGGCATCTCAAAGCGCATGAAATGGCGAGTAAAATGCACTATTTAACTTCTAGGGTAACGCAAGCACAGACCTGATTATATCATTTTATATTATGGATAATATAAGAATTCAGCGTAATAGTATCACATTTGTTCAACTTACGCCGCTCCTATTTCAGATAGCGTACTGGGCTACACGGCATCTTAAAACGCGTGGAAGGGCGAGTAAAATGCACTATGAAACTTCTATGATAGGGCAATAAGAGACCCGATTAGATCATTTTATATTATGGTTAATTTAAGAATTCAGCCAAATTCTATCACATTTGTTCAATTTACGTCGCTCCTATTGCAGATAGCGTATTGGGCTAAGCGGCATCTCAAAGCGCATGAAATGACGAGTGAAATGCGCTTGTAATCTTCTAGGGTAGGGCGAACAGAGACCCGATTAGATCATTTTATATTACGGTTAATATAAGAATGCAGCGTAATTCTATCGCATTTGTTCAACATACGTCGCTCCAATTTCAGATAGTGTACTGGGCTAGGCGGCATCTTAAAGCACGTGGAAGGGCGAGTAAAATGCACTACTAAACTTCTATGATAGGGCAATCAGAGTCCCGTTTAGATCATTTTATATTTTGTTTAATATAAGATTTCAGGGAAATTCTATCACATTTGTTCAATTTACGTGGTTCCTATTTCAGATTGCTTATTGGGCTAAGCGGCACCTCAAAGCGCATGAAATGACGAGTGAGATGCACTAGTAATCTTCTAGGGTAGGGCGAACAGAGACCCGATTAGATCATTTAGTATTATGGTTAATTTAAGAATTCAGCGAAATTCTATCAAATTTGTTCAATTTACGTCGCTCCAATTTCAGATAGCGTACTGGGCTAGGCGGCATCTCAAAGCGCATGAAATGACGAGTGAAATGCACTATTAAACTTCTATGATAGGGCAATCAGAGACCCGACTAGATCATTTTATATTTTGGTTAACATAAGAATTCAGCGAAATTCTATCACAATTGTTCAATTTACGTCGCTCCCATTTCAGATAGCGTATTGGGCTAAGCGGCATCTCAAAGCGCATGAAATGGCGAGTAAAATGCACTATTAATCTTCTAGGGTAAGGCAAACAGGGACCCGATTAGATCATTTTATAATACGGTTAATATAAGAATTCAGCGTAATTCTATCACATTTGTTCAATTTACGTCGCTCCTATTTCAGATAGCTTATTGGGCGAAGCGCCCTCTCAAAGCGCATGAAATGGCGAGCAAAGTGCACTATTATACTTCTAGGGTAGGGCAAACAGAAACCCGATTAGATAATTTTATATTATGGTTAATTTAAGAGTTCAGGAAAATTCTATCACACTTGTTCAATTTACGTCGCTCCTATTTCAGATAGCGTACTGGGCTAGGCGGCATCTTAAAGCGCGTGAAATGGCCAGTAAAATGCACTATTAAACTTCTATGATAGGGCAATCAGAGACCCGATTAGATCATTTTATATTTTGGTTAATATAAGAATTCAGCGAAATTCTATCACATTTGTTCAATTTACGTCGCTCCTATTTCAGATAGCGTACTGGGCTAGGCGGCATCTTAAAGCGCTTGGAAGGGCGAGTAAAATGCACTAATAAACTTCTATGATAGGGCAATCAGAGACCCGATTAGATCATTTTATATTTTGGTTAACATAAGAATTCAGCGAAATTCTATCACAATTGTTCAATTTACGTCGCTCCCATTTCAGATAGCGTATTGGGCTAAGCGGCATCTCAAAGCGCATGAAATGGGGAATAAAATGCACTACTAAACTTCTAGGCTAGGGCGAACAGAGGCCCGAGCAGATCACTTTACATTATGTTTAATAAAAGAATTCAGCGTAATTCTATCACATGTGTTCAACTTACGTCGCTCCTATTTCAGATAGCGTATTGGGCTAAGCGGCATCTCAAAGCGCATGAAATGGCGAGTGAAATGCACTATTAGACTTCTATGGTAGGGCGAACAGAGACCCGATTGGATAATTTTACATTAAGGTTAATATAAGAATTCACGGAAATTCTATCACATTTGTTCAATTTACGTCGCTCCTATTCCAGATAGCGTATTGGGCTAAGCGGCATCTCAAAGCGCATGAAATGGCGAGTAAAATGCGCTATTACACTTCTAGGATAAGGCAAACAGAGACCCGATTAGATCATTTTATATTACGGTTAATATAAGAATTCAGCGTAATTCTATCACATTTGTTCAATTTACGTCGCTCCTATTTCAGATAGCGCATTGGGCTAAGCGGGATCTCAAAGCGCATGAAATGGCGACTAAAATGCACTATTACACTTCTAGGGTAGGGCAAACAGAGACCCGATTAGATCATTTTATATTATGGTTAATTTAAGAATTCAGCGAAATTCTATCACATTTGTTCAACTTACGTCGCCCCTATTTCAGATAGCGTACTGGGCTAGGCGCCAACTTAAAGCGCGTGGAATGGCGAGTAAAATGCACTACTAAACTTCTATGATAGGGCAATCAGAGACCCGATTAGAGCATTTTATATTTTGTTTAATATAAGATTTCAGGGAAATAGTATCACATTTGTTCAATTTACGTAGCTCCTATTTCAGATAGCGTATTGGGCTAAGCGGTATCACAAAGCGCATGAAATAGCGAACAAAATGCACTATTAAACTTCTAGGCCAGGGCGAACAGAGACCAGATTAGATCATTTTATATTTTGGTTAACATAAGGATTCTGCGAAATTTTATCACATTTGTTCAATTTACGTCGCTCCTATTTCAGATAGCTTACTGGGGTAAGCGGCATCTGAAGGCGCATGAAATGACGAGTGAAATGCACTATTACACTTCTAGGGTAGGGCAAACAGAGACCCGATTAGACCATTTTATATTATGGTTAATTTAAGAATTCAGCAAAATTCTATCACATTTGTTCAATTTACGTCGCTCCTATTTCAGATAGCGTACTGGGCTAGGCGGCATCTTAAAGCGCGGGAATGGCGATTAAAATGCACTATTAAAATTCTATGATAGGGCAATCAGAGACCCGATTAGATCATTTTATATTATGGTTAATTTAAGAATTCAGCAAAATTCTATCACATTTGTTCAATTTACGTCGCTCCTATTTCAGGTAGCGTACTGGGCTAGGCGGCATCTTAAAGCGGGTGGAATGGCGAGTAAAATGCACTATTAAAATTCTATGATAGGGCAATCAGAGACCCGATTAGATCATTTTATATTTTGGTTAATATAAGAATTCAGCGAAATTCTATCACATTTGTTCAATTTACGTCGCACCTATTTCAGATAGCTTATTGGGCGAAGCGCCATCTCAAAGCGCATGAAATGGCGAGCAAAGTGCACTATTAAACTTCTAGGGTAGGGCAAACAGAGACCCGATTAGATAATTTTATATTACGGTTAATATAATAATTCAGCGTAATTCTATCACATTTGTTCAACTTACGTCGCTCCTATTTCAGATAGCGTACTGGGCTAGGCGGCATCTCAAAGCGCATGAAATGACGAGTGAAATGCACTATTAAACTTCTATGATAGGGCAAACAGAGACCCGATTAGATCATTTTATATTATGGTTAATTTAAGAATTCAGCGAAAGTCTATCACATTTGTTCAATTTACGTCGCTCCTATTGCAGATAGTGTATTAGGCTAAGCGGGATCTCAAAGCGCATGAAATGGCGAGTAAAATACACTATTAAACTTCTAGGGTAAGGCAAACAGAGACCCGATTAGATCATTTAGTATTATGGTTAATTTAAGAATTCAGCGAAATTCTATCACATTTGTTCAATTTACATCGCTCCTATTTCAGATAGCGTATTGGGCTAAGCGGCATCTCAAAGCGCATGAAATGGCGAGTAAAATGCACTGCTAAACTTGTAGGGTAGGGCAAACAGAGACCCGATTAGATCATTTTATATTATAGTTAATTTAAGATGTCAGCAAAATTCTGTCACATTTGTTCAATTTACGTCGCTCCAATTTCAGATAGCGTACTGGATTAGGCGGCATCTTAAAGCGCGTGGAATGGTGATCAAAATGCACTATTAAACTTCTATGATATGGCAATCAGAGACCCGACTAGATAATTTTATATTTTGGTTAATATAAGAATTCAGCTAAATTCTATCACAATTGTTCAATTTACGTCGCTCCTATTTCAGATAGCGTATTGGGCTAAGCGGGGTCTCAAAGCGCATGAAATGGCGAGTAAAATGCACTATTAAACTTCTAGGATAAGGCAAACAGGGACCCGATTAGATCATTTTATATTACGGTTAATATAAGAATTCAGCGTAATTCTATCACATTTGTTCAACTTACGTCGCTCCTATTTCAGATAGCGTACTGGGCTAGGCGGCATCTTAAAGCGCGTGGAATGGCAAGTAAAATGCACTACTAAACTTCTATGATAGGGCAATCAGAGTCCCGTTTAGATCATTTTATATTTTGTTTAATATAAGATTTCAGGGAAATTCTATCACATTTGTTCAATTTACGTCGCTCCTATTTCAGATAGCGTATTGGGCTAAGCGGCATCTCAAAGCGCATGAAATGGCGAGTAAAATGCACTATTAAACTTATAGGGTAGGGCAATCAGAGACCCGATTAGATCATTTTATATTATGGTTAATTTACGAATTCAGCAAAATTCTATCACATTTGTTCAATTTACATCGCTCCTATTTCAGATATCGTATTGGGCTAAGCGGCAGCTCAAAGCACATGAAATGACGAGTGAAATGCAGTATTAAACTTCTAGGGTAGGGAGAACAGAGACCCGATTAGATCATTTTACATTAAGGTTAATATAAGAATTCAGGGAAATTCTATCACATTTGTTCAATTTACGTCGCTCCTATTTCAGATAGCGTATTGGGCTAAGCGGCATCTCAAAGCGCATGAAGCGGCGAGTAAAATGCACTGCTAAACTTGTAGGGTAGGGCAAACAGAGACCCGATTAGATCATTTCATATTATGGTTTATTTAAGAATTCAGAAAAATTCTATCACATTTGTTCAATTTACGTGGTTCCGATTTCAGATTGCTTATTGGGCTAAGCGGCACCTCAAAGCGCATGAAATGACGAGTGAAATGCACTAGTAATCTTCTAGGGTAGGGCAAACAGAGACCCGATTAGATCATTTTATATTATGGTTAATTTAAGAGTTCAGCAAAATTCTATCACACTTGTTCAGTTTACGTCGCTCCTATTTCAGATAGCGTACTGGGCTAGGCGGCATCTTAAAGCGCGTGAAATGGCCAGTAAAATGCACTATTAAACTTCTATGATAGGGCAATCAGAGACCCGATTAGATCATTTTATATTTTGGTTAATATAAGAATTCAGCGAAATTCTATCACATTTGTTCAATTTACGTCGCTCCTATTTCAGATAGCGTACTGGGCTAGGCGGCATCTTAAAGCGCGTGGAAGGGCGAGTAAAATGCACTAATAAACTTCTATGATAGGGCAATCAGAGTCCCGATTAGATCATCTTATATTTTGGTTAATATAAGAATTCAGCGAAATCCTATCACATTTGTTCAATTTACGTTGCTCCTATTTCAGATAGCGTATTGGGCTAAGCGGCATCTCAAAGCGCATGAAATGACGAGTGAAATGTACTATTAAACTTCTAGGGTTGGGCGAACAAAGACCCGATTAGATCATTTTACAAAAAGATTATTATAAGAATTCAGCGAAATTCTATCACATTTGTTCAATTTACGTCGCTCCTATTTCAGATAGCGTATTGGGCTAAGCGGCATCTCAAAGCGCATGAAATGACGAGTGAAAGGCACTATTAAACTTCTAGGGTAGGGCTATCAGAGACCCGATTAGATCATTTTATATTATGGTTAATTTAAGAATTCAGCCAAATTCTATCACATTTATTCAATTTACGTCGCTCCTATTTCAGATAGCGTACTGGGCTAAGCGGCATCTCAATGCGCATGAAATGGCGAGTAAAATGCACTATTAAACTTCTAGGGTAAGGCAAACAGAGACCCGATTAGATCATTTTATATTACTGTTAATATAAGAATTCAGCGTAATTCTATCACATTTGTTCAACTTGCGTCGCTCCGATTTCAGATAGCGTACTGGGCTAGGCGGCATCTTAAAGCGCGTGGAATGGCGAGTAAAATGCACTATTAAACTTCTATGATAGGCCTATCAGAGACCCGATTAGATCATTTTATATTTTGGTTAATATAAGAATTCAGCGAAATTCTATCACGTTCGTTCAATTTACGTCGCTCCTATTTCAGATAGCGTATTGGGCTAAGCGGCATCTCAAAGCGCATGAAATGACGAGTGAAAGGCACTCTTAAACTTCTAGGGTAGGGTGAACAGAGAACCGATTAGATCATTTTATATTACGGTTAATATAAGAATTCAGCGTAATTCTATCACATTTGTTCAACTTACGCCGCTCCTACTTCAGATAGCGTACTGGGCTCGGCGGCATCTTAAAGCGCAAGAAATGGCGAGTAAAATGCACTATTAAACTTCTAGGGAAGGGCAAACAGAGACCCGATAAGATGATTTTATATTATGGTTAATTTAAGAATTCAGCCAAATTCTATCACATCTGTTCAATTTACGTCGCTCCTATTTCAGATAGCGTATTGGGCTAAGCGCCATCTCAAAGCGCATGAAATGGCGAGTAAAATGCACTATTAAACTTCTAGGGTAGGGCAAACAGAGACCCGATTAGATCATTTTATATTATGGTTAATTTAAGAATTCAGCGTAATTCTATCACATTTGTTCAACATACGTCGCTCCTATTTCAGATAGTGTACTGGGCTAGGCGGCATCTTAAAGCACGTGGAAGGGCGAGTAAAATGAACCACTAAACTTCTATGATAGGGCAATCAGAGTCCCGTTTAGATCATTTTATATTTTGGTTAATATAAGAATTCAGCGAAATTCTATCACAATTGTTCTATTTACGTCGCTCCTATTTCAGATAGCGTATTGGGCTAAGCGGCATCTCAAAGCATATGAAATGGCGAGTGAAATGCGCTATTACACTTCTAGGGTAGGGCGAACAGAGAGCCGATTCGAACATTTTACATTAAGGTTAATATAAGTATTCAGGGAAATTCTATCACATTTGTTCAATTTACGTCGCTCCTATTTCAGATAGCGTGTTGGGCTAAGCGGCATCTCAAAGCGCATGAAATGGCGAGTAAAATGCACTGTTAAACTTCTAGGGTAGGGCAAACAGAGACCCGATTAGATCATTTTATATTATGGTTAATTTAAGAATTCAGCCAAATTCTATCACATTTGTTCAATTTACGTCGCTCCTGTTGCAGATAGCGTATTGGGCTAAGCGGCATCTCAAAGCGCATGAAATGACGAGTGAAATGCGCTTGTAATCTTCTAGGGTAGGGCGAACAGAGACCCGATTAGATCATTTTATATTACGATTAATATAAGAATGCAGCGTAATTCTATCGCATTTGTTCAACATACGTCGCTCCTATTTCAGATAGTGTACTGGGCTAGGCGGCATCTTAAAGCACGTGGAAGGGCGAGTAAAATGCACTACTAAACTTCTATGATAGGGCAATCAGAGTCCCGTTTAGATCATTTTATATTTTGTTTAATATAAGATTTCAGGGAAATTCTATCAAATTTGTTCAATTTACGTCGCTCCAATTTCAGATAGCGTACTGGGCTAGGCGGCATCTCAAAGCGCATGAAATGACGAGTGAAATGCACTATTAAACTTCTATGATAGGGCAATCAGAGACCCGACTAGATCATTTTATATTTTGGTTAATATAAGAATTCAGCGAAATTCTATCACAATTGTTCAATTTACGTCGCTCCCATTTCAGATAGCGTATTGGGCTAAGCGGCATCTCAAAGCGCATGAAATGGCGAGTAAAATGCACTATTAATCTTCTAGGGTAAGGCAAACAGGGACCCGATTGGATCATTTTATAATACGGTTAATATAAGAATTCAGCGTAATTCTATCACATTTGTTCAATTTACGTCGCTCCTATTTCAGATAGCTTATTGGGCGAAGCGCCATCTCAAAGCGCATGAAATGGCGAGGAAAGTGCACTATTAAACTTCTAGGGTAGGGCAAACAGAGACCCGTTTAGATAATTTTATATTACGGTTAATATAATAATTCAGCGTAATTCTATCACATTTGTTCAACTTACGCCGCTCCTATTTCAGATAGCGTACTGGGTTAGGCGGCATCTCAAAGCGCATGAAATGACGAGTGAAATGCACTATTAAACTTCTATGATAGGGCAAACAGAGACCCGATTAGATCATTTTATATTATGGTTAATTTAAGAGTTCAGCAAAATTCTATCACACTTGTTCAATTTACGTCGCTCCTATTTCAGATAGCGTACTGGGCTAGGCGGCATCTTAAAGCGCGTGAAATGGCCAGTAAAATGCACTATTAAACTTCTATGATAGGGCAATCAGGGACCCGATTAGATCATTTTATATTTTGGTTAATATAAGAATTCAGCGAAATTCAATCACATTTGTTCAATTTACGTCGCTCCTATTTCAGATAGCGTACTGGGCTAGGCGGCATCTTAAAGCGCGTGGAAGGGCGAGTAAAATGCACTAATAAACTTCTATGATAGGGCAATCAGAGTCCCGATTAGATCATTTTATATTTTGGTTAATATAAGAATTCAGCGAAATCCTATCACATTTGTTCAATTTACGTTGCTCCTATTTCAGATAGCGTATTGGGCTAAGCGGCATCTCAAAGCGCATGAAATGACGAGTGAAATGTACTATTAAACTTCTAGGGTTGGGCGAACAAAGACCCGATTAGATCATTTTACAAAAAGATTATTATAATAATTCAGCGAAATTCTATCACATTTGTTCAATTTACGTCGCTCCTATTTCAGATAGCGTATTGGGCCAAGCGGCATCTCAAAGCGCATGAAATGACGAGTGAAAGGCACTATTAAACTTCTAGGGTAGGGCTATCAGAGACCCGATTAGATCATTTTATATTATGGTTAATTTAAGAATTCAGCCAAATTCTATCACATTTATTCAATTTACGTCGCTCCTATTTCAGATAGCGTACTGGGCTAAGCGGCATCTCAATGCGCATGAAATGGCGAGTAAAATGCACTATTAAACTTCTAGGGTAAGGCAAACAGAGACCCGATTAGATCATTTTATATTACTCTTAATATAAGAATTCAGCGTAATTCTATCACATTTGTTCAACTTGCGTCGCTCCTATTTCAGATAGCGTACTGGGCTAGGCGGCATCTTAAAGCGCGTGGAAGGGCGAGTAAAATGCAGTACTAAACTTCTATGATAGGGCAATCAGAGTCCCGATTAGATCATTTTATATTTTGGTTAATATAAGAATTCAGCGAAATTCTATCACAATTGTTCAATTTACGTCGCTCCTATTTCAGATAGCGTATTGGGCCAAGCGGCATCTCAAAGCGCATGAAATGACGAGTGAAAGGCACTATTAAACTTCTAGGGTAGGGTGAACAGAGAACCGATTAGATCATTTTATATTACGGTTAATATAAGAATTCAGCGTAATTCTATCACATTTGTTCAACTTACGTCGCTCCTACTTCAGATAGCGTACTGGGCTCGGCGGCATCTTAAAGCGCAAGAAATGGCGAGTAAAATGCACTATTAAACTTCTAGGGTAGGGCAAACAGAGACCCGATTAGATCATTTTATATTATGGTTAATTTAAGAATTCAGCCAAATTCTATCACATTTGTTCAATTTACGTCGCTCCTATTTCAGATAGCGTACTGGGCTAGGCGGAATCTTAAAGCGCGTCGATTGGCGAGTAAAATGCACTATTAAACTTCTATGATAGAGCAATCAGAGACCCGATTAGATCATTTTATATTTTGGTTAATATAAGAATTCAGCGAAATTCTATCACAATTGTTCAATTTACGTCGCTCCCATTTCAGATAGCGTATTGGGCTAAGCGGCATCTGAAAGCGCATGAAATGGCGAGTAAAACGCACTATTAATCTTCTAGGATAAGGCAAACCGAGACCCGATTAGATCATTTTATAATACGGTTAATATAAGAATTCAGCGTAATTCTATCACATTTGTTCAATTTACGTCGCACCTATTTCAGATAGCTTATTGGGCGAAGCGCCATCTCAAAGCGCATGAAATGGCGAGCAAAGTGCACTATTAAACTTCTAGGGTAGGGCAAACAGAGACCCGATTAGATAATTTTATATTACGGTTAATATAATAATTCAGCGTAATTCTATCACATTTGTTCAACTTACGTCGCTCCTATTTCAGATAGCGTACTGGGCTAGGCGGCATCTCAAAGCGCATGAAATGACGAGTGAAATGCACTATTAAACTTCTATGATAGGGCAAACAGAGACCCGATTAGATCATTTTATATTATGGTTAATTTAAGAATTCAGCGAAAGTCTATCACATTTGTTCAATTTACGTCGCTCCTATTGCAGATAGTGTATTAGGCTAAGCGGGATCTCAAAGCGCATGAAATGGCGAGTAAAATACACTATTAAACTTCTAGGGTAAGGCAAACAGAGACCCGATTAGATCATTTAGTATTATGGTTAATTTAAGAATTCAGCGAAATTCTATCACATTTGTTCAATTTACATCGCTCCTATTTCAGATAGCGTATTGGGCTAAGCGGCATCTCAAAGCGCATGAAATGGCGAGTAAAATGCACTGCTAAACTTGTAGGGTAGGGCAAACAGAGACCCGATTAGATCATTTTATATTATAGTTAATTTAAGATGTCAGCAAAATTCTGTCACATTTGTTCAATTTACGTCGCTCCAATTTCAGATAGCGTACTGGATTAGGCGGCATCTTAAAGTGCGTGGAATGGTGATCAAAATGCACTATTAAACTTCTATGATATGGCAATCAGAGACCCGACTAGATAATTTTATATTTTGGTTAATATAAGAATTCAGCTAAATTCTATCACAATTGTTCAATTTACGTCGCTCCTATTTCAGATAGCGTATTGGGCTAAGCGGGGTCTCAAAGCGCATGAAATGGCGAGTAAAATGCACTATTAAACTTCTAGGATAAGGCAAACAGGGACCCGATTAGATCATTTTATATTACGGTTAATATAAGAATTCAGCGTAATTCTATCACATTTGTTCAACTTACGTCGCTCCTATTTCAGATAGCGTACTGGGCTAGGCGGCATCTTAAAGCGCGTGGAATGGCAAGTAAAATGCACTACTAAACTTCTATGATAGGGCAATCAGAGTCCCGTTTAGATCATTTTATATTTTGTTTAATATAAGATTTCAGGGAAATTCTATCACATTTGTTCAATTTACGTCGCTCCTATTTCAGATAGCGTATTGGGCTAAGCGGCATCTCAAAGCGCATGAAATGGCGAGTAAAATGCACTATTAAACTTATAGGGTTGGGCAATCAGAGACCCGATTAGATCATTTTATATTATGGTTAATTTACGAATTCAGAAAAATTCTATCACATTTGTTCAATTTACATCGCTCCTATTTCAGATATCGTATTGGGCTAAGCGGCAACTCAAAGCACATGAAATGACGAGTGAAATGCAGTATTAAACTTCTAGGGTAGGGAGAACAGAGACCTGATTAGATCATTTTACATTAAGGTTAATATAAGAATTCAGGGAAATTCTATCACATTTGTTCAATTTACGTCGCTCCTATTTCAGATAGCGTATTGGGCTAAGCGGCATCTCAAAGCGCATGAAGCGGCGAGTAAAATGCACTGCTAAACTTGTAGGGTAGGGCAAACAGAGACCCGATTAGATCATTTCATATTATGGTTTATTTAAGAATTCAGAAAAATTCTATCACATTTGTTCAATTTACGTGGTTCCTATTTCAGATTGCTTATTGGGCTAAGCGGCACCTCAAAGCGCATGAAATGACGAGTGAAATGCACTAGTAATCTTCTAGGGTAGGGCAAACAGAGACCCGATTAGATCATTTTATATTATGGTTAATTTAAGAGTTCAGCAAAATTCTATCACACTTGTTCAGTTTACGTCGCTCCTATTTCAGATAGCGTACTGGGCTAGGCGGCATCTTAAAGCGCGTGAAATGGCCAGTAAAATGCACTATTAAACTTCTATGATAGGGCAATCAGAGACCCGATTAGATCATTTTATATTTTGGTTAATATAAGAATTCAGCGAAATTCTATCACATTTGTTCAATTTACGTCGCTCCTATTTCAGATAGCGTACTGGGCTAGGCGGCATCTTAAAGCGCGTGGAAGGGCGAGTAAAATGCACTAATAAACTTCTATGATAGGGCAATCAGAGTCCCGATTAGATCATCTTATATTTTGGTTAATATAAGAATTCAGCGAAATTCTATCACATTTGTTCAATTTACGTTGCTCCTATTTCAGATAGCGTATTGGGCTAAGCGGCATCTCAAAGCGCATGAAATGACGAGTGAAATGTACTATTAAACTTCTAGGGTTGGGCGAACAAAGACCCGATTAGATCATTTTACAAAAAGATTATTATAAGAATTCAGCGAAATTCTATCACATTTGTTCAATTTACGTCGCTCCTATTTCAGATAGCGTATTGGGCCAAGCGGCATCTCAAAGCGCATGAAATGACGAGTGAAAGGCACTATTAAACTTCTAGGGTAGGGCTATCAGAGACCCGATTAGATCATTTTATATTATGGTTAATTTAAGAATTCAGCGAAATTCTATCACATTTGTTCAATTTACGTCGCTCCTATTTCAGATAGCGTACTGGGCTAAGCGGCATCTCAATGCGCATGAAATGGCGAGTAAAATGCACTATTAAACTTCTAGGGTAAGGCAAACAGAGACCCGATTAGATCATTTTATATTACTGTTAATATAAGAATTCAGCGTAATTCTATCACATTTGTTCAACTTGCGTCGCTCCGATTTCAGATAGCGTACTGGGCTAGGCGGCATCTTAAAGCGCGTGGAATGGCGAGTAAAATGCACTATTAAACTTCTATGATAGGCCTATCAGAGACCCGATTAGATCATTTTATATTTTGGTTAATATAAGAATTCAGCGAAATTCTATCACGTTCGTTCAATTTACGTCGCTCCTATTTCAGATAGCGTATTGGGCTAAGCGGCATCTCAAAGCGCATGAAATGACGAGTGAAAGGCACTCTTAAACTTCTAGGGTAGGGTGAACAGAGAACCGATTAGATCACTTTATATTACGGTTAATATAAGAATTCAGCGTAATTCTATCACATTTGTTCAACTTACGCCGCTCCTACTTCAGATAGCGTACTGGGCTCGGCGGCATCTTAAAGCGCAAGAAATGGCGAGTAAAATGCACTATTAAACTTCTAGGGAAGGGCAAACAGAGACCCGATAAGATGATTTTATATTATGGTTAATTTAAGAATTCAGCCAAATTCTATCACATCTGTTCAATTTACGTCGCTCCTATTTCAGATAGCGTATTGGGCTAAGCGCCATCTCAAAGCGCATGAAATGGCGAGTAAAATGCACTATTAAACTTCTAGGGTAGGGCAAACAGAGACCCGATTAGATCATTTTATATTATGGTTAATTTAAGAATTCAGCGTAATTCTATCACATTTGTTCAACATACGTCGCTCCTATTTCAGATAGTGTACTGGGCTAGGCGGCATCTTAACGCACGTGGAAGGGCGAGTAAAATGCACTACTAAACTTCTATGATAGGGCAATCAGAGTCCCGTTTAGATCATTTTATATTTTGGTTAATATAAGAATTCAGCGTAATTCTATCACATTTGTTCAACATACGTCGCTCCTATTTCAGATAGTGTACTGGTCTAGGCGGCATCTTAAAGCACGTGGAAGGGCGAGTAAAATGCACTACTAAACTTCTATGATAGGGCAATCAGAGTCCCGTTTAGATCATTTTATATTTTGTTTAATATAAGATTTCAGGGAAATTCTATCACATTTGTTCAATTTACGTCGCTCCTATTTCAGATAGCGTATTGGGCTAAGCGCCATCTCAAAGCGCATGAAATGACGAGTGAAAGGCACTCTTAAACTTCTAGGGTAGGGCAAACAGAGTCCCGATTAGATCATTTTATATTAAGGTTAATATAAGTATTCAGGGAAATTCTATCACATTTGTTCAATTTACGTCGCTCCTATTTCAGATAGCGTATTGGGCTAAGCGGCATCTCAAAGCGCATGAAATGACGAGTGAAATGCGCTTGTAATCTTCTAGGGTAGGATGAACAGAGACCCGATTGGATCATTTTATATTACTGTTAATATAAGAATTCAGCGTAATTCTATCACATTTGTTCAACATACGTCGCTCCTATTTCAGATAGTGTACTGGGCTAGGCGGCATCTTAAAGCACGTGGAAGGGCGAGTAAAATGCACTACTAAACTTCTATGATAGGGCAATCAGAGTCCCGTTTAGATCATTTTATATTTTGTTTAATATAAGATTTCAGGGAAATTCTATCACATTTGTTCAATTTACGTCGCTCCTATGTCAGATAGCGTATTGGGCTAAGCGACATCTCAAAGCGCATGAAATGGCGAGTAAAATGCACTATTAAACTTATAGGGTAGGGCAAACAGAGACCCGATTAGATCATATTATATTATGGTTAATTTACGAATTCAGCAAAATTCTATCACATTTGTTCAATTTACATCGCTCCTATTTCAGATATCGTATTGGGCTAAGCGGCAACTCAAAGCGCATGAAATGACGAGTGAAATGCAGTATTAAACTTCTAGGGTAGGGAGAACAGAGACCCGATTAGATCATTTTACATTAAGGTTAATATGAGAATTCAGGGAAATTCTATCACATTTGTTCAATTTACGTCGCTCCTATTTCAGATAGCGTATTGGGCTAAGCGGCATCTCAAAGCGCATGAAATGGCGAGTAAAATGCACTGTTAAACTTCTGGGGTAGGGCAAACAGAGACCCGATTAGATCATTTTATATTATGGTTAATTTAAGAATTCAGCGTAATTCTATCACATTTGTTCAACTTACGTCGCTCCTATTTCAGATAGCGTACTGGGCTAGGAGGCATCTTAAAGCGCGTGGAATGGCGAGTAAAATGCACTACTAAACTTCTATGATAGGGCTATCAGAGTCCCGTTTAGATCATTTTATATTTTGTTTAATATAAGATTTCAGGGAAATTCTATCACATTTGTTCAATTTACGTCGCTCCTATTTCAGATAGCGTATTGGGCTAAGCGGCATCTCAAATCGCATGATATGGCGAGTAAAATGCACTATTAAACTTCTAGGGTAAGGCAAACAGAGACCCGATTAGATCATTTTATATTTTGGTTAATATAAGAATTCAGCGAAATTCTATCACAATTGTTCTATTTACGTCGCTCCTATTTCAGATAGCGGATTGGGCTAAGCGGCATCTCAAAGCGCATGAAATGGCGAGTGAAATGCACTATTACACTTCTAGGGTAGGGCGAACAGAGACCCGATTAGATCATTTTACATTAAGGTTAATATAAGTATTCAGGGAAATTCTATCACATTTGTTCAATTAACGTCGCTCCTATTGCAGATAGCGTATTGGGCTAAGCGGCATCTCAAAGCGCATGAAATGGCGAGTAAAATGCACTGTTAAACTTCTAGGGTAGGGCAACCAGAGACCCGATTAGATCATTTTATATTATGGTTAATTTAAGAAATCAGCCAAATTCTATCACATTTGTTCAATTTACGTCGCTCCTATTGCAGATAGCGTATTGGGCTAAGCGGCATCTCAAAGCGCATGAAATGACGAGTGAAATGCGCTTGTAATCTTCTAGGGTAGGGCGAACAGAGACCCGATTAGATCATTTTATATTACGGTTAATATAAGAATTCAGCGTAATTCTATCACATTTGTTCAACATACGTCGCTCCTATTTCAGATAGTGTACTGGGCTAGGCGGCATCTTAAAGCACGTGGCAGGGCGAGTAAAATGCACTACTAATCTTCTATGATAGGGCAATCAGAGTCCCGTTTAGATCATTTTATGTATTGTTTAATATAAGATTTCAGGGAAATTCTATCACATTTGTTCAATTTACGTCGCTCCTATTTCAGATAGCGTATTGGGCTAAGCGGCATCTCAAAGCGTATGAAATGACGAGAGAAATGCACTATTAAACTTCTTGGGTAGGGCGAACAGAGACCCGATTAGGTCATTTCATATTATGGTTAATTTAAGAATTCAGCGAAATTCTATCACATTGGTCAATTTACATCGCTCCTATTTCAAATAGCGTATTGGGCTAAGCGGCATCTCCATGGGCATGAAATGGCGAGTAAAATGCACTATTAAACTTCTAGGATAAGGCAAATGGAGACCCGATTAGACCATTTTATATTACGGTTAATATAAGAATTCAGCGTTATTCTATCACATTTGTTCAACTTTCGTCGCTCCTATTTCAGATAGCGTACTCGGATAGGCGGCATCTTAAAGCGCGTGGAAAGGCGAGTAAAATGCACTATTAAACTTCGAGGGTAATGCAAACAGAGACCCGATTAGATCATTTTATATTACGGTTAATATAAGATTTCAGGGAAATTCTATCACATTTGTTCAATTTACGTCACTCCTATTTCAGATAGCGTATTGGGCTAAGCGGCATCTCAAAGCGCAAGAAATGGCGAGTAAAACGCACTATTAATCTTCTAGGGTTGGGCACATATAGACCCGATTAGATCGTTTTATATTATGGTTAATTTAAGAATTCAGCGAAATCCTATCACATTTGTTCATTTTACGTCGCTCCTATTTCAGATAGCGTATTGGGCTAGGCGGCATCTTAAAGCGCGCGGAATGGCGAGTAATATGCACTATTAAACTTCTATAATAGGGCAATCAGAGACCCGATTAGGTCATTTCATATTATGGTTAATTTAAGAATTCAGCGAAATTCTATCACATTTGTTCAATTTACATCGCTCCTATTTCAAATAGCGTATTGGGCTAAGCGGCATCTCCATGCGCATGAAATGGCGAGTAAAATGCATTATTGAACTTCTAGGATAAGGCAAATGGAGACCCGATTAGAGCATTTTATATTACGGTTAATATAAGAATTCAGCGTTATTCTATCACATTTGTTCAACTTACGTCGCTCCTATTTCAGATAGCGTACTCGGATAGGCGGCATCTTAAAGCGCGTGGAAAGGCGAGTAAAATGCACTATTAAACTTCGAGGGTAATGCAAACAGAGAACCGATTAGATCATTTTATATTACGGTTAATATAAGATTTCAGGGAAATTCTATCACATTTGTTCAATTTACGTCGCTCCTATTTCAGATAGCGTACTGGGCTAGGCGGCATCTCAAAGCGCATGAAATGACGAGTAAAATGCTCTATTAAACTTCTAGGGTAGGGCAATCAGAGACCCGATTAGTTCATTTTATATTTTGGTTAATATAAGAATCCAGCGAAATTCTATCACATTTGTTCAATTTACGTCGCTCCTATTTCAGATAGCGTATTGGGCTAAGCGGCATCTCAAAGCGCACGAAAGGGCGAGTAAAATGCACTATTAAACTTCTAGGGTAGGGCGAACAGAGACCCGATTAGATCATTTTATATTACTGTTAATATAAGAATTCAGCGTAATTCTATCACATTTGTTCAACATACGTCGCTCCTATTTCAGATAGCGTACTGGGCTAGGCGGAATCTTAAAGCGCGGGGATTGGCGAGTAAAATGCACTATTAAACTTCTATGATAGGGCAATCAGAGACCCGATTAGATCATTTTACATTAAGGTTAATATAAGTATTCAGGGAAATTCTATCACATTTGTTCAATTTACGTCGCTCGTATTTCATATAGCGTATTGGGCTAAGCGGCATCTCAAAGCGCATGAAATGGCGAGTAAAATGCACTGTTAAACTTCTAGGGTAGGGCAAACAGAGACCCGATTAGATCATTTTATATTATGGTTAATTTAAGAATTCAGCCAAATTCTATCACATTTGTTCAATTTACGTGGCTACTATTTCAGATAGCGTCTTGGGCTAAGCGCCATCTCAAAGCGCATGAAATGGCGAGTAAAATGCACTATTAAACTTCTAGGGTAGGGCAAACAGAGACCCGATTAGATCATTTTATATTATGGTTAATTTAAGAATTAAGCCAAATTCTATCACATTTGTTCAACTTACGTCGCTCCTATTTCAGATAGCGTACTGGGCTAGGCGGAATCTTAAAGCGCCTGGATTGGCGAGTAAAATGCACTATTAAACTTCTATGATAGGGCAATCGGAGACCCGATTAGATCATTTTATATTTTGGTTAATATAAGAATTCAGCGAAATTCTATTACAATTGTTCTATTTACGTCGCTCCTATTTCAGATAGCGTATTGGGCTAAGCGGCATTTCAAAGCGCATGAAATGAAGAGTAAAATGCCCTATTAAACTTCTAGGATAAGGCAAACAGAGACCCGATTAGATCATTTTATATTACGGTAAATATAAGAATTTGGCGTAATTATATCACATTTGTTCAATTTACGTCGCTGCTATTCCAGATAGCTTATTGTGCTTAGCGGCATCTCAAAGCGCATGAAATGACGAGTGAAATGCACTATTAACCCTCTAGGATAAGGCAAACAGAGACCCGATTAGATCATTTTATATTTTGGTTAATATAAGAATTCAGCGAAATTCTATCACATTTGTTCAATTTACGTCGCTCATATTTCAGATAGCGAACTGGGCTATGCGGCATCTTAAAGCGCGCGGAATGGCGAGTAAAATGAACTATTAAACTTCTATGCTAGGGCAATCAGAGACCCGATTAGATCATTTTATATTACGGTAAATATAAGAAATGGCGTAATTATATCACATTTGTTCAATTTACGTCGCTGCTATTCCAGATAGCTTATTGTGCTTAGCGGCATCTCAAAGCGCATGAAATGACGAGTGAAATGCACTATTAAACTTCTAGGATAAGGCAAACAGAGACCCGATTAGATCATTTTATATTTAGATTAATATAAGAATTCAGCGAAATTCTATCACATTTGTTCAATTTACGTCGCTCATATTTCAGATAGCGAACTGGGCTATGCGGCATCTTAAAGCGCGCGGAATGGCGAGTAAAATGCACTATTAAACTTCTATGCTAGGGCAATCAGAGACCCGATTAGATCATTTTATATTTTGGATAATATAAGAATTCAGTGAAATTCTATCACATTTGTTCAATTTACGTCACTCCTATTTCAGATAGCGTATTGGGCAGAGCGGCATCTCAAAGCGTATGAAATGGCGAATAAAATGCACTATTAAAGTTCTTGGCTAGGGCGAACAGAGATCCGATTAGATCATTTTACATTATGGTTAATAAAAGAGTTCAGCGAAAGTCTATCACATTTGTTCAACTTATATCGCTCCTATTACAGATAGCGTATTACGCTAAGCGGCATTTCAAAGCGCATGAAATGGCGAGTAAAATGCCCTATTAAACTTCTAGGATAAGGCAAACAGAGACCCGATTAGATCATTTTATATTACGGCAAATATAAGAATTCGGCGTAATTCTATCACATTTGTTCAATTTACGTCGCTGCTATTCCAGATAGCTTATTGTGCTTAGCGGCATCTCAAAGCGCATGAAATGACGAGTGAAATGCACTATTAAACTTCTATGATAGGGCAATCAGAGACCCGATTAGATCATTTTATATTTTGGTTAATTTAAGAATTCAACGAAATTATATCACATTTGTTCAATTTACGTCGCTCCTATTTCAGATAGCGTGTTGGGCTAAGCGGCATCTCAAAGCGCATGAAATGTCGAGTAAAATGCACTATTAAACTTCTAGGGTAAGGCAAACAGAGACCCGATTAGATCATTTTATATTTTGGTTAATATAAGAATTCAGCGAAATTCTATCACAATTGTTCTATTTACGTCGCTCCTATTTCAGATAGCGTATTGGGCTAAGCGGCACATCAAAGAGCATGAAATGGCGAGTGAAATGCACTGTTAAACTTCTAGGGTAGGGCAAACAGAGACCCGATTAGATCATTTTATATTACGGTTAATTTAAGAATTCAGCCAAATTCTATCACATTTGTTCAATTTACGTCGCTCCTATTTCAGATAGCGTATTGGGCTAAGCGGCATCTCAAAGCGCATGAAATGGCGAGTAAAATGCACTGTTAAACCTCTAGGGTAGGGCAAACAGAGACCCGATTAGATCATTTTATATTATGGTTAATTTAAGAATTCAGCCGAATTCTATCACATTTGTTCAATTTACGTCGCTCCTATTGCAGATAGCGTATTGGGCTAAGCGGCATCTCAAAGCGCATGAAATGACGAGTGAAATGCGCTTGTAATCTTCTAGGGTAGGGCGAACAGAGACCCGATTAGATCATTTTATATTACGGTTAATATAAGAATTCAGCGTAATTCTATCACATTTGTTCAACATACGTCGCTCCTATTTCAGATAGTGTACTGGGCTAGGCGGCATCTTAAAGCACGTGGCAGGGCGAGTAAAATGCACTACTAATCTTCTATGATAGGGCAATCAGAGTCCCGTTTAGATCATTTTATGTATTGTTTAGTATAAGATTTCAGGGAAATTCTATCACATTTGTTCAATTTACGTCGCTCCTATTTCAGATAGCGTATTGGGCTAAGCGGCATCTCAAAGCGTATGAAATGACGAGAGAAATGCACTATTAAACTTCTTGGGTAGGGCGAACAGAGACCCGATTAGGTCATTTCATATTATGGTTAATTTAAGAATTCAGCGAAATTCTATCACATTGGTCAATTTACATCGCTCCTATTTCAAATAGCGTATTGGGCTAAGCGGCATCTCCATGGGCATGAAATGGCGAGTAAAATGCACTATTAAACTTCTAGGATAAGGCAAATGGAGACCCGATTAGACCATTTTATATTACGGTTAATATAAGAATTCAGCGTTATTCTATCACATTTGTTCAACTTTCGTCGCTCCTATTTCAGATAGCGTACTCGGATAGGCGGCATCTTAAAGCGCGTGGAAAGGCGAGTAAAATGCACTATTAAACTTCGAGGGTAATGCAAACAGAGACCCGATTAGATCATTTTATATTACGGTTAATATAAGATTTCAGGGAAATTCTATCACATTTGTTCAATTTACGTCACTCCTATTTCAGATAGCGTATTGGGCTAAGCGGCATCTCAAAGCGCAAGAAATGGCGAGTAAAACGCACTATTAATCTTCTAGGGTTGGGCACATATAGACCCGATTAGATCGTTTTATATTATGGTTAATTTAAGAATTCAGCGAAATCCTATCACATTTGTTCATTTTACGTCGCTCCTATTTCAGATAGCGTATTGGGCTAGGCGGCATCTTAAAGCGCGCGGAATGGCGAGTAATATGCACTATTAAACTTCTATAATAGGGCAATCAGAGACCCGATTAGGTCATTTCATATTATGGTTAATTTAAGAATTCAGCGAAATTCTATCACATTTGTTCAATTTACATCGCTCCTATTTCAAATAGCGTATTGGGCTAAGCGGCATCTCCATGCGCATGAAATGGCGAGTAAAATGCATTATTGAACTTCTAGGATAAGGCAAATGGAGACCCGATTAGAGCATTTTATATTACGGTTAATATAAGAATTCAGCGTTATTCTATCACATTTGTTCAACTTACGTCGCTCCTATTTCAGATAGCGTACTCGGATAGGCGGCATCTTAAAGCGCGTGGAAAGGCGAGTAAAATGCACTATTAAACTTCGAGGGTAATGCAAACAGAGAACCGATTAGATCATTTTATATTACGGTTAATATAAGATTTCAGGGAAATTCTATCACATTTGTTCAATTTACGTCGCTCCTATTTCAGATAGCGTACTGGGCTAGGCGGCATCTCAAAGCGCATGAAATGACGAGTAAAATGCTCTATTAAACTTCTAGGGTAGGGCAATCAGAGACCCGATTAGTTCATTTTATATTTTGGTTAATATAAGAATCCAGCGAAATTCTATCACATTTGTTCAATTTACGTCGCTCCTATTTCAGATAGCGTATTGGGCTAAGCGGCATCTCAAAGCGCACGAAAGGGCGAGTAAAATGCACTATTAAACTTCTAGGGTAGGGCGAACAGAGACCCGATTAGATCATTTTATATTACTGTTAATATAAGAATTCAGCGTAATTCTATCACATTTGTTCAACATACGTCGCTCCTATTTCAGATAGCGTACTGGGCTAGGCGGAATCTTAAAGCGCGGGGATTGGCGAGTAAAATGCACTATTAAACTTCTATGATAGGGCAATCAGAGACCCGATTAGATCATTTTACATTAAGGTTAATATAAGTATTCAGGGAAATTCTATCACATTTGTTCAATTTACGTCGCTCGTATTTCAGATAGCGTATTGGGCTAAGCGGCATCTCAAAGCGCATGAAATGGCGAGTAAAATGCACTGTTAAACTTCTAGGGTAGGGCAAACAGAGACCCGATTAGATCATTTTATATTATGGTTAATTTAAGAATTCAGCCAAATTCTATCACATTTGTTCAATTTACGTGGCTACTATTTCAGATAGCGTCTTGGGCTAAGCGCCATCTCAAAGCGCATGAAATGGCGAGTAAAATGCACTATTAAACTTCTAGGGTAGGGCAAACAGAGACCCGATTAGATCATTTTATATTATGGTTAATTTAAGAATTAAGCCAAATTCTATCACATTTGTTCAACTTACGTCGCTCCTATTTCAGATAGCGTACTGGGCTAGGCGGAATCTTAAAGCGCCTGGATTGGCGAGTAAAATGCACTATTAAACTTCTATGATAGGGCAATCGGAGACCCGATTAGATCATTTTATATTTTGGTTAATATAAGAATTCAGCGAAATTCTATTACAATTGTTCTATTTACGTCGCTCCTATTTCAGATAGCGTATTGGGCTAAGCGGCATTTCAAAGCGCATGAAATGAAGAGTAAAATGCCCTATTAAACTTCTAGGATAAGGCAAACAGAGACCCGATTAGATCATTTTATATTACGGTAAATATAAGAATTTGGCGTAATTATATCACATTTGTTCAATTTACGTCGCTGCTATTCCAGATAGCTTATTGTGCTTAGCGGCATCTCAAAGCGCATGAAATGACGAGTGAAATGCACTATTAACCCTCTAGGATAAGGCAAACAGAGACCCGATTAGATCATTTTATATTTTGGTTAATATAAGAATTCAGCGAAATTCTATCACATTTGTTCAATTTACGTCGCTCATATTTCAGATAGCGAACTGGGCTATGCGGCATCTTAAAGCGCGCGGAATGGCGAGTAAAATGAACTATTAAACTTCTATGCTAGGGCAATCAGAGACCCGATTAGATCATTTTATATTACGGTAAATATAAGAAATGGCGTAATTATATCACATTTGTTCAATTTACGTCGCTGCTATTCCAGATAGCTTATTGTGCTTAGCGGCATCTCAAAGCGCATGAAATGACGAGTGAAATGCACTATTAAACTTCTAGGATAAGGCAAACAGAGACCCGATTAGATCATTTTATATTTAGATTAATATAAGAATTCAGCGAAATTCTATCACATTTGTTCAATTTACGTCGCTCATATTTCAGATAGCGAACTGGGCTATGCGGCATCTTAAAGCGCGCGGAATGGCGAGTAAAATGCACTATTAAACTTCTATGCTAGGGCAATCAGAGACCCGATTAGATCATTTTATATTTTGGATAATATAAGAATTCAGTGAAATTCTATCACATTTGTTCAATTTACGTCACTCCTATTTCAGATAGCGTATTGGGCAGAGCGGCATCTCAAAGCGTATGAAATGGCGAATAAAATGCACTATTAAAGTTCTTGGCTAGGGCGAACAGAGATCCGATTAGATCATTTTACATTATGGTTAATAAAAGAATTCAGCGAAATTCTATCACATTTGTTCAACTTATATCGCTCCTATTACAGATAGCGTATTACGCTAAGCGGCATTTCAAAGCGCATGAAATGGCGAGTAAAATGCCCTATTAAACTTCTAGGATAAGGCAAACAGAGACCCGATTAGATCATTTTATATTACGGCAAATATAAGAATTCGGCGTAATTCTATCACATTTGTTCAATTTACGTCGCTGCTATTCCAGATAGCTTATTGTGCTTAGCGGCATCTCAAAGCGCATGAAATGACGAGTGAAATGCACTATTAAACTTCTATGATAGGGCAATCAGAGACCCGATTAGATCATTTTATATTTTGGTTAATTTAAGAATTCAACGAAATTATATCACATTTGTTCAATTTACGTCGCTCCTATTTCAGATAGCGTGTTGGGCTAAGCGGCATCTCAAAGCGCATGAAATGTCGAGTAAAATGCACTATTAAACTTCTAGGGTAAGGCAAACAGAGACCCGATTAGATCATTTTATATTTTGGTTAATATAAGAATTCAGCGAAATTCTATCACAATTGTTCTATTTACGTCGCTCCTATTTCAGATAGCGTATTGGGCTAAGCGGCACATCAAAGAGCATGAAATGGCGAGTGAAATGCACTATTAAACTTCTAGGGTAGGGCAAACAGAGACCCGATTAGATCATTTTATATTACGGTTAATTTAAGAATTCAGCCAAATTCTATCACATTTGTTCAATTTACGTCGCTCCTATTTCAGATAGCGTATTGGGCTAAGCGGCATCTCAAAGCGCATGAAATGGCGAGTAAAATGCACTGTTAAACCTCTAGGGTAGGGCAAACAGAGACCCGATTAGATCATTTTATATTATGGTTAATTTAAGAATTCAGCCGAATTCTATCACATTTGTTCAATTTACGTCGCTCCTATTGCAGATAGCGTATTGGGCTAAGCGGCATCTCAAAGCGCATGAAATGACGAGTGAAATGCGCTTGTAATCTTCTAGGGTAGGGCGAACAGAGACCCGATTAGATCATTTTATATTACGGTTAATATAAGAATTCAGCGTAATTCTATCACATTTGTTCAACATACGTCGCTCCTATTTCAGATAGTGTACTGGGCTAGGCGGCATCTTAAAGCACGTGGAAGGGCGAGTAAAATGCACTACTAAACTTCTATGATAGGGCAATCAGAGTCCCGTTTAGATCATTTTATATTTTGTTTAATATAAGATTTCAGGGAAATTCTATCACATTTGTTCAATTTACGTCGCTCCTATGTCAGGTAGCGTATTGGGCTAAGCGGCATCTCAAAGCGCATGAAATGGCGAGTAAAATGCACTATTAAACTTATAGGGTAGGGCAAACAGAGACCCGATTAGATCATATTATATTATGGTTAATTTACGAATTCAGCAAAATTCTATCACATTTGTTCAATTTACATCGCTCCTATTTCAGATATCGTATTGGGCTAAGCGGCAACTCAAAGCGCATGAAATGACGAGTGAAATGCAGTATTAAACTTCTAGGGTAGGGAGAACAGAGACCCGATTAGATCATTTTACATTAAGGTTAATATAAGAATTCAGGGAAATTCTATCACATTTGTTCAACTTACGTCGCTCCTATTTCAGATAGCGTACTGGGCTAGGCGGCATCTTAAAGCGCGTGGAATGGCGAGTAAAATGTACTACTAAACTTCTATGATAGGGCAATCAGAGTCCCGTTTAGATCATTTTATATTTTGGTTAATATAAGATTTCAGGGAAATTCTATCACATTTGTTCAATTTACGTCGCTCCTATTTCAGATAGCGTATTGGGCTAAGCGCCATCTCAAAGCGCATGAAATGGCGAGTAAAATGCACTATTAAACTTCTAGGGTAGGGCAAACAGAGACCCGATTAGATCATTTTATATTATGGTTAATTTAAGAATTCAGCCAAATTCTATCACATTTGTTCAACTTACGTCGCTCCTATTTCAGATAGCGTACTGGGCTAGGCGGAATCTTAAAGCGCCTGGATTGTCGAGTAAAATGCACTATTAAACTTCTATGATAGGGCAATCGGAGACCCGATTAGATCATTTTATATTTTGGTTAATATAAGAATTCAGCGAAATTCTATTACAATTGTTCTATTTACGTCGCTCCTATTTCAGATAGCGTATTGGGCTAAGCGGTATCTCAAAGCGCATGAAATGGCGAGTAAAATGCACTGTTAAACTTCTGGGGTAGGGCAAACAGAGACCCGATTAGATCATTTTATATTATGGTTAATTTAAGAATTCAGCCGAATTCTATCACATTTGTTCAATTTACGTCGCTCCTATTGCAGATAGCGTATTGGGCTAAGCGGCATCTCAAAGCGCATGAAATGACGAATGAAATGCACTAATAATCTTCTAGGGTAGGGCGAACAGAGACCCGATTAGATCATTTTATATTACGGTTAATTTCAGAATTCAGCCAAATTCTATCACATTTGTTCAATTTACGTCGCTCCTATTTCAGATAGCGTATTGGGCTAAGCGGCATCTCAAAGCGCATGAAATGGCGAGTAAAATGCACTGTTAAACTTGTAGGGTAGGGCAAACAGAGACCCGATTAGATCATTTTATATACGGTTAATTTAAGAATTCAGCGTAATTCTATCACATTTGTTCAACATACGTCGCGCCTATTTCAGATAGTGTACTGGGCTAGGCGGCATCTTAAAGCACGTGGAAGGGCGAGTAAAATGCACCACTAAACTTCTATGATAGGGCAATCAGTGTCCCGTTTAGATCATTTTATATTTTGTTTAATATAAGATTTCAGGGAAATTCTATCACATTTGTTCAATTTACGTCGCTCCTATGTCAGATAGCGTATTGGGCTAAGCGGCATCTCAAAGCGC